>MU912111.1:19404-80022 GCA_036418165.1 Cooperia oncophora | reverse complement strand
GATCTAGTATGGATTTGGTCATATCATATGTCAACATAACATATGTCACGCCGCTACTGGAGTCGGGCACAACTGCTGTCTTCTCACCTTTCAAGAAAAAGGATATATGCTTACTCGAGGGTGTCCAAAATAGTTTTACACGAAAGCTTGCCAAGCCCTCCTTTGGTTTGCACTACGAATTTATTCCCAAAGGGCAGGAACGTCGTCGTTTATACTCGCTTCCCAGTCTGCATGCCCGTAGAAAGATAAACGATCTCGTCATGGCATTTAAAATCCTGACTGGTAGGGCTGCCGTCAGTTCTGAATCTTTCTTTACGCGCACTCTTTCTAGAGCTAAGAGGAACGATGCTAAAATCAAGGTTCCACTGGTGAAAACCCAAATCCGCTCCAAATTCTTTTCTGTAAGGGTTATAGCCTCTCTCAACAAACTTCTTACTCGTGACATCATGCATTTCTCTCTGAATTCCTTCAAGTTTGTTGCCAAAAAGTTGGTGAACCTTGAGGATTCGCGTGCTTCTTTCATATGATTCCTCTCGTGCTAGTTCACTACCTCATTATTATTATTTTTGATTCCTCCTCAATTTAGCTTTGCTCTGCTATGGTCACTGTTTTTTTTTCTTCTGTTTGATTTGTACTGGTATACCAATCGTTGTTGCGGTTTTTGTTTTCTCACGTGGGCTCTTGCCTGCGTCAATAAATAGAAATAGAAATAGATCTCGAGACGTCATGAACGAAGTGCCCCGAAGATAGTCTTAGTCATTTTTATTCAACAGTTTCCATGGGTTCCTGTAGCTAAGCGGCACAAATGGTAGCGGTAACCGCGGGTTCTTACAGGGCAGCTCATTGTGCAGCATTCCCCTCGCGTCCTAGAAGCAACATAGAAACACCTTCTCGGACTGCATGCCTGGTTAGGACTGCTAGTATGGATCTTCTTTATGAGAGAGACACACGATAAGATTGAAATCAAAAAGACTCATCTCTCATCTCCCCTGAAAAGGGAGGTCTTTTAGATGGTGGCGCGCCTTTTGGAAATGGTTTATTGCTTGTTGTAGGGGTCCATGCAAGGATCACAAAAATGGGTTTCATTTTTGCTATGCGTTTCTGGGTAGTCAAAACTGAGCGAAAAGAATTTGATGAATGGGCAATTTTAAGCATCTCAATGGGCTCCGTTCTGATTGTAACTCCGAGAATGCATAGTTTATGAGGTGCTCGTTAATCAAGCCTCGAAAATAGTTTTAAATAAAGTCAAAATGTAAGTATCATGTCGTAACACACCTGGCATGCACCGACGCAACAGTGATATTTTTGTCTGCGGCCCCCTCATGCTCACGTCGACGGATCGGATGGTGAAACGGATAACTCGATGGATGGAAAGACGATACGGGACCCTGTGGATCGGGTCCTCCTTGCGGCAAATTTTTTTGCATTTTTCAGCTTTCTATTCATTCGCGTTCCTGTGTGTTTAGCTGGGAAATTAAGCCAAGTATTTGCCATTTGAAGGCATATTCTATTCTCCATTCTGATACCTTATACCGCCATCGGATCCGACAGTGAGCATGAAGGGGGCGCTGACAAAAACATCACTGTTGTGTCGGTGCACGCCAAGTATACTACATGATACTTACATTTGACTTTATTCAAAACTATTGAGACCTAATCAACGAGCACCTCATAAACTATGCATGATTGAAGTTACAATCAGAAAGGAGCCCATTAAGATAGTTAAAATCGCCCATTCTTGTCAAATCCTTTTCATTCTGTTTTTGTACTCCCTGAATACGATTTGTGATCTTTGTATGGACCCCTACAACAAGCAACAAACAATTTCCAGGGAGCTAGCCACGAGCTGAAAGACCACCATTGTAAGTAGTCTCCTGAAAACTCCTTTTGACGAGGGCGAAGGAGGGGAGACGTACCCAGGTGCACAGCGTGCCATCCGTCAGTAATCCATCGAGCCAGTTCTTTTCGATAGCCAAGGGCTTACAGGCAATCAACTGCTGTCAAATAGGTACATCTGAGTCTTGCCGCAAGAATGCGGGTGATAGGCTCCGGATCCCCCCTTGACAGCTTCGAGAACGGTGGAGTCTTCCACTTCGTGGGCCGTCGCAACCGGGTTTACCTTCGAGGATCGCGTCTCCTTTGGCGAAGCGAGCGAACCAGAGGTGGACAGTCCCAATGATGGAGGTATCCTTTCACAGTGCATTGTTTGATTTTGCGAACAGGGCCGTCTTTCCACTGCCGCGGCGTCACCATGATGACTCGAGGCTGTTCCTATGAATCTATGAAACTGACATGTAATTGAACTTAGGGAAGACCAAGTGCCTTTAGGTACCTCTCGCGGGAAAGCCACTAGAACATTCTGCAAGCATAGCATGTCACGTCACGTTCGAGCATCAAAAATCAAAAGCTGTAAACTACTCAAAAAACACTGATAGGACCTTCTTCCCAAGCTATTAATTTGAGTTCCATGTAATGCACAACCATCAACAAAGTGTAATCAATAAAAGTGTATGACAACTGTGCGACTCAGAGGTCGTGCGATTGTCGAAGGGGAAGTGGTTAACAACACCAAAGATAATCAGCTCGAGCCTGCACTGCACAAGCCGAAATCGCTGAAAGAATGATGGATCCCACAAGTACAGGTCATCGCCAAACCTCAACCTTATATTGTGGAGTTCAACATCTCTGTGCTACGTGGTCATTCAAAATGAAAATCGTTTTACTTAGTACATTTCGAACGATTTTCCGGTAGGTCGACCGGCGTTCACAGAAATTCCACCTGAAATAACAGCGCCGAATTGCGTATTCGGAACTAATCATTATTGGCATGGCAAAATCTCACAATCAGAAAAGGCAACATTTTGCCTCGA
The DNA here is from genome assembly GCA_036418165.1 of Cooperia oncophora. Taxonomy (NCBI): domain Eukaryota; kingdom Metazoa; phylum Nematoda; class Chromadorea; order Rhabditida; family Trichostrongylidae; genus Cooperia; species Cooperia oncophora. Next base: position 77,152 of record MU912111.1, on the reverse strand, counting down.
TTCTTACGACGTTGAAGGCGAAGAACCGAATCGGATCGTTAGCCAGACAATACTTTAATATAGGTGTTCACTTCAATTGTCGCTTCCAATGTGATCTAAGGTTGATCGATGGACAAAGGTTTGTGCTGGCAGTGGTGAACTTCATACAGCCGCAACTGTATTCATATAGTACCCCGCAAAACAGACAAGGGGTAAGTAGACTAGGTTGTGGTCTTCGGAGGGGCAGCGGTCTATTTCTCCCACGAAGTACGTTTTTGAAGCTGATTTTTACTTGTTTAGGCTTTGAATGTGGTCCAAAGAACGATAACCCCGCAAGAGTGCCTTGCTACTTGCGGGTTTCCTTCCCCACTCGACAATCCTTCGTATGTACTTGTAGAAAATACCTTGTATGGTCCACTGATTCGAGTCAGTGTTTGATACTCCATTTTGTTGTCAAGATTCATTGTCAACCCAATAGGAGTGATCACGGGAATACCCTGAAGTAACTCGAATCGAAGCTTGAAATTTTTCCACAGATTTCTTTCAATTTTTTTTATTACAGACAGCTATACATTCACCGCCGAGCATGGCCAGTTTGAGGAGAACGGGATGGCAGCTGTACGACAGTAACATTTTCGTCTCTTAAATGGCACGGAAATAATACTGAAGGCAACCGGGTGCCGCTCCTAACTCTATCCTCAAGGCGCAGCACTTGTAAAAAAGTCGCGCCGCGACTTCACAGAGGTAGAGACAATTAGTTGTGAGACGGGGCAGACAACTGGCGCGTTTGGCTTTAGTTAGGCGTACGGCCGGTCGCGCGACAGCGTGAATGATGTCTGGAACGGCACCCGTGTATCACAACCTTCCATCGCCATACCCATGCATATTCGAACAGAGAAGTTGGCACGTTAATACATCTGCGGACCTGTTCTCCCTACACATAGCAGGGAGCAGGATCCACGAAGGTATTCTCGTCATCCGGGCAGTTGATTAGGGCGGTCGTCAACGGGCCGCAGCGCGTGCCAGGAACTATTTGCTTTTTCCAGGCTAATTTAGTCATTTTTTCCACCTTGTAAAGATAAGGAGCTGCTAATCTGGGAAAAAGTACCAAAACAATGAAAAGTTGGAAAAAATGACCAAATTAGCCTGGAAAAAGCAAATAGTTCCTGGCACGCGCTGCGGCCCGTTGACGACCGCCCTAATCAACTGCCCGGATGACGATGGGTAAGTGTACAATTTGTCTCCAGAAAGTTACTGAAAGCTGCCAAACTTACATTGCTGTCATCATCTTGCCAATAGGGACACATTCGAGCAACTGGAGCAAGAGCGTATACAAATGCGTAGCCAATTATGCAATCCAAACGATTCTAAACAAGAAAAATAGTAGGGTAGGAACGTCTGGAGTGTCGTGTATTTATGCTTACAACAACTATGTCATCGATTTCTCTTGAAAGAGTGTCGGAGATATTGGTCGTCCCAGAGCTTTCTTCAGCTGACAGTTCCAACTGGATCTAGTCTGCCTATTCTCTACTCATTACACTGGGCCACACATTCCACTTACCAGGGAGGTCGTTCAGTACGTGGAGTTTTCAAAAACGGTTTTTTGCATGGTGTGAGGCCACGTTCATGGAGTACCAAACTAACGTTCATTTTTCCTACGCTCCTCTGAGTATACCCAAAAAGCTAAAAAAAGTGCATTGAAACGATTGCTTTTTGAGCCTCTATGGGCTCAGAATCACCTACATTTTTGGATAGTTGCTGACTGAAGGGTACATGAAGGTACCGTCGGAATCGAGGAGAAAAATAGTCGCAAACGGGGTCTTGGTGACACATGATTAAGAGTGAACGGCTACTGGGAATGGCTTCTTGAAAGATCGGAGCGGTATCCAGGTACAACGATGGGGTGGCCTAGTGGAGAGCTTGGAGGATTCTCAAGCGGACAGTGCGGATGGGCTTGATGGTTTGAATCCCCTCGCTTTGCGAAATTTTGCATTTATCATGTTTCGCTGGTTTCGGTTCCACATATGTCTGTGCGTGAGTACAAGATGAATATTTGCCATTTATGGGCTCACTCCAAATAGGTATACCTCCATGAGTCGGTGCTATTCAGCAATTTCTATTTTCACATACCAATGAGCAAGACTTTTCCTGAAAGTTTACGTTTATATGTTATTCAGGGCCCTGATCACGGCGATGGCACTTACTTTCAGCTGTGGTGCCATTTAGCGCCAATTTGGAGCCACATACTTCTTCCACTGGGCTCGTTATGCACACTCACTCAAGAGACTTCTAGGACCATTTCTGACGCCAAATTGCGTCGACGCTGGAAATAAGTGTCAGTGTCGTGATAGGGACCACCGATTACCCCTATGGGCGGATTTTTGACCAAAACAACTTCACTGACTTTTTCGGGTTGGGGTAGACCATTTGGTCGGCTATGACGACTGGAGTCTCACCCTGGTAGTAGCGATGACGTAGCGATGATGTAGCGGAGCGGCCAGGCAACCGTATCGTGAAGTTGGTGCGCATAACGTCCTTTTATTCTTGGCATAAGCCTGGGTGGCCGCAGAATACGTGAAAAACCATTCTAGTCGTTTCTGCTCGCTAAACGAAGATGTTGCCCTCCCCTACACAGAGAAGTGACCCACTGTATTTTGTCCACTTTTTTCAAATGTGTCTGAAGTAGTGATAACCTCTTTCTTATTCCTCTCTATGACACTTAGAATTGTTGCTGATTTTAGTTTCAGTACCAATGAATGGGAAGGTTTCGGCAGCCAAGAAAAGTACGACTTCTACAATGACTCTTGAGCACAACCCAATAAACCCAAAAGAATTAAAAAAATTTCTCGGTTGACAGTTAGTCTAGAGGGGTAATCGGTGGTCCTGACCAGGACACTGACACTTCTTTTCAGAGTCGACGCAATTTGGCGTCAGAAATGGTCCTGGAAGTCTCTTGACTGAGTGTGCGTAGCGAGTCCAGTGGGAGATATTTCTATATCTTGCGTATATATATGTGGCTCCAAATTGGCGATGAATGGCACCACAGCTGAAAGTAAGTGCCATGGTCGTGATCAGGGCTCTGAATAACACATAAACATCAACTTTCAGAAAAACTCTTGCTCATTTGTATGTGAAGAAATTGCTGAATAGCGCCGACTCATGAGGTATACCTATTCGGAATGAGCTCATAAATGGCAAAAACTCATGTTGTCACGCGCAGACATATGTGGAACCGAAAACAGCGAAAAATGAAAAATGCGAAAACTCGCGAGGCGAGGGGACTCGTATCATCAACCCCACCCGCACTGTCCGCTTGAGAATCCTCTACGCTATCCACTAGGTGATCCGACCGTTGCACATGGATACCGCTCCGATCGTTGAAAAAACCATTCCAAGGAGCCGTTCACTCTTAATCACGTGTAACCAAGACCCCTTTTGCGACTATTTTCTTCTCGATTTCAATAGTACCTTTATAAGGACCCTTCACTCAGCAACTGATCAAAGTTGTAGGTGGTTCAGAGCCCATATAGGTTCAAAAAACCCCTCCAAATCCTACCACTGGCCTCGAAGTGCGGCGAACGGCATACGAAGGGGCGAACGGGATTATCCCGGCCAGTGGGTAGATACCACCTCAAAGAGTTAGCTGCCCGAGGATTGGTAAAGAAGCAAGCTACAATACGCACACATAGAGTTCGGAGCGGCACAGAAGGAAGCACGAGCTCCACGTGCACTGGAGCAAATGGCGACCTGAAGGGACCTGCAGACAAAAACCGCTGCAGGATTTGGAGTGCACGGACGAAAAGCTTTCGAGGCACGGGACTGTCTACGAGTCTGCACTGACAACCGTCGCACCATTGCCTCGACAGCCGACCGAACCATATTGTTGGAAGCTAGTAAAAGACTTCGTTTCAATGTCATCGCTCCACGAAACAAAAGCAAAAGAAACAGCTACCAGGAAGACCAACGATGGCCCTAATTGTTCTCGGAGCCGTATTGAGTGGAAGAAATGTCGGTGGTGTTGGATTCCTCGTCCACCATCGGCTCGAGCACATGGCCGATTCAGTCGAAGTGACGGCCGCGACTGGCCATCCTACGTCTACGCATCGACAAGCGCACTTTCGTTAGTATTATCAACTGCTATGCACCGACATCAACAACTACCGACGAAGAAAAGGACGCGTTCTACAAGGAATTAGAGGAGATGATAAAGCGGGAACGGTCCTACTACAAATATGTTGTCGGAGAGTTTAACGCAGTCATCCATGAGGAAATGCCAGCGACAGCGCGCATCGGACCACACGGAACCGGAGAAACAAACGAAAACGGCGAAAGTCTGATGGACTTCTTAGAGCAATGCAATCTTTTTTACGGAATCAGTTTCTTCACGAAAAAAGAGGATCGGTGATGAACGTAGGAGAGTCCGAATGCAACGACAACGACTCACAGCGAAATCGACCACGTTCTCACTAACAGGAAGTGGAGTCTGCTCGATGTCAGCGTGGTGAATGCATTCCGCACTGCGAGCGATCATAGGCTGGTTATAGCAAAAATTCTCCGAGCGAGAATCCGAGGACGCGACTTCTTCCGACCCCTCCCATACGGTTGCCACATTACGACACAAACGCCATGTAGACGGCCGCAGCTCATTACACGTAGCAGGAGGCGCAAGACTTGTCGCAAGACTATACCATGCTCATAGAAGGACTTCGACATTGCGCTATGGCATCGGCTATCCCAAGAAGGACGGGATCGAGTGGCAGGATTGACGACAAGGCTCGCGCACTTCTACAGCAACGCGCTGTCGGCCATCACAACCCTGCATCAACACCATTGGAGCGCGCCGTAATCAATAATCAATAAAGCGTGCCGCATCGCAGTGATGGAGTCGATTCAGCGCTACAAGAATACTCGACTGAAGGAAGCAGCGGAAGCGAGAGCTAGTCTCAAACGATGTCATCAATACATCAACGACTCTCGCTCGGTCACCACGGTTATGCGAGACGCGATGGGCAGACCGCACACATCGAGAGCGAAGATTGAAGAGATCGTCGTCAATTTCTACACGGATCTCTACCGATCAACGATGCCAGTTTCACGCATACCTACACCCACGCAGGACCCACAGATCGAAGAGTGGGAGGAGGAACACGCCTTGCGTCAAATGAAGCCGGGGAAGGCACCAGGACCTGATCGCATCTCAGTAGACTTTCTGAAGTCGGCGTCTTGCACCGTCATAAAACAGCTCACCAATTGTTACAGCTTAGGCGCCATAACAGGTCCATGGACGCGCAAGAGATTCCGGACCAATGGAAGACGTCGAGCACGGTTCTTCTGTTCAAAAGGGCGAGCGTGACCTGATGAAAAACCACCGCCCCATCGCCCTCCTCTCGCAGCCATACAAGCTGTTTACGATGGTGATCCTCAACAGGCTCGAGAAACAACTGGATGAATACTAACCAGTGGAACCGGCCGGGTTTTGCAAGGGCTTCTGTTGCATGGACCACATCCATACTGTCACGCAGTTGATCGAGCGAACCAAGGAATACGAGCAGCCGCTCTTGCTCTGCTTCATCGACTATACGAAAGCATTCGATAGTGTGAAAGTGAACTATATTTGGAATGCGCTTCACCATGCTGGTGTCGACCCATGCTACATAAACCTGCTGGAAAAATGCACTATGGACACATCTACCACTATCCGCATTTTTCAACGAGAGCTGCGAGGGCCGATCGAAAAAGGAGTCAGACCAGGTGATACGATTTCTCCCAAGCTGTTCACCACCGCACTCAACCACGCGATGCTGCAACTCGACTGGGACGATAAAGGCATCAACGACGATGGAAAAAAGCTATCTAATCTACGATTCGCAGACGACATTGTCTCTATCAGTTAGAACTCAGCAGAGCTACAGCGGATGGTGGAGGAACTGAACAAAGTCGGCAAAGCTATCGGCCTTGCGATGAACCGGAGCAAGACCGAGGTCATGGCAATGAGTGGGCAGATGCGTTACCCTTCACACTCGAAGGCACTGCTCTACCGTATACCAACCGCTACGTATACCTTGGTCGGCTCATCTCCATGGACAATAATTTGCGCGAAGAAATTATGAGACGCAAAAAATGCGCTTGGACGGCAATGGGACGCATAAAAGAGGCGGCCCAGCTCATTTCGGATAGGAAAATACGAGCTCTGTTCGACTCTACAGTACTGCCTGCTCTTCGTTACGCATCCGAGACGTGGGCGGAGAACAAGGCGTCTACGCTGGTGTTGACACGTGCCCAACGAACATTGGAACGGACCCTGCTGAATATCAACCGTCGTGAGCAGAGATGTCGCAATCTGCACAGTATAGACATGCGCTCAGTGGGGCATCCTTGATGCCGTAGTATACGCGAGGAATGAAAAGATGGGCCGGACATGTGGTCAGACGTACGGACGATCGCTGGACCACGCGCATCACACTCTGGTATCCGAGAGACGCGAAGCGCAAGGTTAGCCGCCCTTCAACCCGTTGGAGAGACTCCTCAAAGCAACTCCAAGATTTTGCAGACCAACACTTGGTCCCAATCGCCCAAGATCGCAAACATTGGAGGGAAGCGTGTGCTCGTCGCTGAAGAGAATCGGCTGAAGAACGAGCGTCCAAGTATCCAAGTAAGTAAAGGCTTGAAAAACAGTCGGTTTCCATGCACTTCTTTTCGCTCCCTTTTTGGTATCCTCAGAGGCGTAGGAAAAATGAAGTTAGTTCGGTACTCCATGAGCGTGACCCACACCATGCAAAAAACCGTTTTCAAAAGCCGCTCCACGTCCTAAACGACCTTACTGGTCAGTAACAGCAGCAACCACGTAATAAGAATGAATTGTAAGAATTCATGAAAAAGGAGGGATAGTTTCCGCTGGCAGTAAAGTGCAACTTGGGCTAATTTACTTAGGATCAACAATACTTTAGTGATCGACAACAAGCTTAATTAACTTATAGAGATACACCTCAAAGGCGAGCGGAAACATTGTGTTTTCCAGAATGCGTTCTTCAGAGCAAGGTCAAATATCACGTTACATAAAAAGCACTGTTGGTGCAAGCCTCCTCTCCAGGGGAAAGTGTCCGTGCAACCTCGCTTTTCAAGCTGTCGATGAATCTGGCCAGTATCTACGGTAGCTGCGAGAGTAGAGCGCTGCATTACCCCTCTGGACCTCCATAAGGCGCCACTCCTCGAAATTTGCGTGACCTCATTCGCGGACAATCTTTTGCCAAGCGGTGAGCAGATTTTTGTTTTCTGTGAAAAGTATATAGAAGCATAGTTCGCAGGGCTGCTCTATACCTCAACTAACTCGGAAAATTCTTGCTCAACGCTAGCTTTTCACTTCTCAATAGATACATCTTTGTTTAGACATGACGTATACGGAAGCCTACAATCTTTTTTACAGCTCAAAGATTTTCTCCCCCAGTAAGCACAAGAACTTTGTCGTGTATCGGCTATAGCAAAAACTCGCCCGTCGCTGATTCTGCTTGAAGGTCTGACTCAGCTGCAGGGAAAGGGTCCCCCAACTTTACAACCCACATTTCCATCCAGAAACCTAGTGGGGCTTTCAATAACACCTCTGCGTCTTCGTGAACAACAGGGAATGAGGCTTAGTATCGTTGATAAGATACTCTATGGACTGCGCCGCATCTTAGGAGCGCAGCCAGTTAGATATATTCCATGCAATATAGTCCTAATATAGACCTGATAACCCTTCGGATCTGCTACTGGTTTCCTTGTTCAGACGTGACTTACTATAATCTGGATACATTTACAGTGAATCATTTGTCATGATTTCCAACTCGACATAGATACCACGTTCCACGCCAAGGTGCGAAACCAAGGCAGTGCATCACTAACGTTGCCTTTATCAAGTTCATTATTGACACCTTTCCCTACCCCACGTTACATGACTCCACGTTGTGGATTGGACGAGCTTGACCATGCTCTTGAATTCTCTAGAGTGCATTTGTACATAGCTCCAGCTCCATATTTGCTTAGATATGTACGAATAAGTGAGCCAACGCCAGGTAGCTAAAACAACCTAGTGACGTCTCCTTCGGAATGCTTGTCCATCGGAATTTGGTACTTGAAGTGTATGGCTTATTCACAGGACTTCTCACTAATTATCAACCATCATTTTCGGAACGGCAGAGCTTTGATTTCTCGTGGACCAGAACATTTTTCGTGTTGGTTGTGGTCCACGCAATATGCTGACAGGCGAACACCAATTCCCCCTTGAATTCATTACGGCTTGTTGCTGGAACGCCTTTAAAATAACCTCCAAATAATCCAGTAGCTCTTAAATGACGTGCAACAGGGCTTTGGCTTAAGAAGATGCTTGAGAAAGTTGCCACTTGGCTGAGACCATCGCAGGTCAATGAGCTCGGATCTGTCTTCAACGCTTAAAGGGTGGACAAGTCGTCTCAAGAGGCTGTTTCCCCTCGGTTTTGCTGACCGACCTGTCTTCACTACGCTTCCTCGGCTCGGTGACTGCTGAATACAAAGCACTATCAATACCCCATTAACTGGAAAAATAATTCCGCTGGGACTTGTCTATAGGAGCAATTCGGTGTACCGATCACGAATATGGCATTCAATTATGGCGCTGGCGCCGCTTGGCGCCTTCGACGCAACGCAACTGATTTTGCCACCTTTTTCATGAAAATCGATGAAACCTTGTGTACGGATTATTTGACAACTCGATCACAGTTTATATCACCGCGACCTGTCTGGTCGGTTCCCATTTGCGGCCTTCTCACCAGTGACTGATTCCTTCGCACATCGATCATTGCTCGATCACCATTGGCAGAGCAAGGCAGCCGGACGCGAGCTCGTGCCGCGCTGCGCACCCCCGATGAATTGCAATGTTACAAACTATACAGAAATCACATCCGTTAGCCGGCGCCATTCGGAGCTTTTTTGTTTTATGAAAATCGATGAAAGCTTTTGTACTGAAGACTTGAAACCTTGATTGCGATTATGACATTCATTCTCGGCGCTGGTGCCACTTGGCGCCAAAAAGGTATCGGTGCCTGACCCACAACACCAACGTCTCCACCAAAACTGATACAAACTTGCATACTAGTATTATTTCCCCCTTAAATTCATTGCAACCATGTACTCACGGTTGATATGCATGGGGTCGTGACCACGAATGCTACCTCACTCTACTGCGACATCGTCTTTTAGCGCTCTGCAAGGCTGGTCGTGACTGGAGGAGTGGTCTTCTTTCCTAGGTTCAACCTACGCAGGACGCAAATGGCCAAAGTGCCCTGAACCAGCGCTGGCGCCAAAAATGAATGCCATAATCTCAATCAGGATGTCAAGGACGTCAAATAATCTCAGAATACAAGTTTCCACCGATTTTGCCGAAGAAAGTGGCCTTGCCAATGTGGCGCAAAGTGGCGCCGACCCTAAAGACGAATGTCTTTTCGGAACGAGACCTCGATTACCCCAAGATGCAAATTTGTAAGTAGTTTATTGTAAAAACCGGAGCACCGAAAACGAAATTCTCATCCATAATCAGGATGTTAAACTACCCCAGTATACCTGTTCACATCGAACCCCCGTGAAATTTTTTTGGTTGTCGTGGAAAAGTGATGGCTACACATTATACCCGAGGGCGCCATGGCGTCAGCGCCAAAAAGACGTCATCTTCGTTATCAGGGCACGGGATAACCCCATTAGCGAGTTTAACAATTTATTTTTCGAGATTCTGGGACACTTAAATTCAACCATTTATTTTTCGAGATTCTGAGACAGAATAGTACTGAAAATATTAGGTTGGAAAGAAAGTCTGCAACATTTTAGCCAAATTTTTGAACCGAATTTTCCTTTACTTCAAGGCACCTTCAATCTACAAGGTAACCACCATTAATGCCGGGACTAGTGCCCACCTTTTGCACACATTCTCATTCTCACTCCTGTAGTACTAGGGCAACTACGACAAAAAAAGAAGAGGTAGACCTCATTTCCGAGTAGACGTTGATTTTCGGAATTCTTACTATCTAAAGAATGCAGTAGGGATCAAAGGAGGTGGTAATTAGAGGTTGCTACAGTCGCGGAAGAAAACTCGGAACAAGCCCAAAGCTGCGCGCTTTTCAACAGTTTTACCTACAATTTTAAAATTGTATGTGGAAACTTTGTTTACTCAAATCAAGTATGCCTAAAGAGATTATTCTAAAAAACCAGTCGGATCGCCCGGCTAACGCCGAGCTCTCCTCCTTCTTGGAAGCCCGGCTGCGCCGAGCTCATGCAACTGCTTTAGAGTGGTGACTAATCGCTGTCTTCTAATCAAATGAATGTAGAAACGCGCCATATGATCGCAGGGCACTTTCATAATGAAAAGTTCAAAATCTGGTCATGGATAATCGATTACTCTCCTCCCCATCTCATGACAGCCATGGATGCTTCGATCTCCGCAGCCGCTGCGTGCTCCTGTTCAGGCGAGCGTCGGTCGCGCCAATATGGTATCCCTTCACCTCACCTATCCCCAAACTAACCTCAGCTATTCCCCGCTCAGCCACCCTACAGGTCACGCTCAGCTGCTACGCGAATAGGCCGTGCAATGGTTTGAAGTGCAGCTAAATAGTTGTTTATGTTGTGGAGGGTTGACTATCAAAACGCTACCACAATTTGATAACTGCAACATTAATCGGTTCAGTTCCGACTGCGGTCGATCCATTTTCTTCCATCTCATCGCAACCGGTAGCCGCCTTACGCCGCAGGCGCTATGTGCTCCTAATCGCGAAATCGCCGTTCTCATCTGGTATCCCCTCACCGACATCATATCCCAGTAACCCTATTTAAACTGGCGCCCACTCCACACGTGATGCAGCCGCCATGAGCATCTGGTGCAACATGGAGACATTACGACGCCACTGTTTCTCCACCGCCTTGCTCGTGCTCACGTCCAGCTCCCAAGCGCAGCTCCTGCAATAGCAACAGAGTCTATGCAGCAGTGATTGGCTTAGATAGGGGAGCTATTCAAAATCCAAACAGCTTCTAGTTCGTTGCTGTAAACATGGATTAGCTTGCAGTTTTGCTAGGGTTCTTTCCTTCTGTCTTTGCCGCCTGCTCCTATCCAATAGCACGCTACGCATCCCCTTACTGTACCCAGTTTCGCCGATTCAATCCGTTATGCCTCTCTCCCTGCATGGCTCAGATCCGCCTGAGTACGCGCCAGGAAGTGAGGATGGGAGAAGGGGTCACTCGATACTAACTCCCACTTCCTCACCTCACCCATTCCGTACTCGCCACTTGTTCCCTCATCCATTGCGCGTTTCTACTGAACGCGCGCGACTGGCACACCCTCACTGTACCCCGCCCTCCCCCGCGACCCCTTCCCTCTGCCTCCCTGCCAATACATGTGCTCAGCTCCGGCTGAGCACATGCAGAAAGGAGGCAGGGCGACCTGGTCACGCCCGACCCTGCGCCTTGCACGAGCACACGTCCAGCTGCCACGGCAGCAGCTCGTGCAATGGCTCGGAGTATACCGAGTGGTTTGTCTTATATATGCTGTTATCGCAATCAAAAACATTGGATTGATACATCTGCACCGATGGTTCCCGTTTGGGGCTAGCGGTCGTTTTCTTCTTTCACTAACGTTGTTTAATCCCGTAAAGCATTTTGCGGACGGACAGACATACAAACCGCACTACATACATACATACATACCTACATACCGACAACCGACACACAAAAGTTTCTGCTTTATAGAATGTAAGGATAGAGGCTGCTTGATAAGATTCATTGGCGGAATAGGATCTCTCTATGTATAAAGAAGTATAAAGAATTTGTTTGTGTGTCTGTGCGTTCTGTCTGACCGCTTGAATATGGGGTTTCGTAGAAATTCCACTCTAAGGGAACTGATTGTGCTTGGAATAGAGGTAGCTTGGCCAGCATTTGCAGAGCGACACAAAGCTCACCCATTTTTCGCCCACGATGGGCGGGCGGGCTTGCTGGCCCCATGCGCCGAAGTGGACAAAAGCGAACAAATCCTCAAACGCGCATCTGGAGCAGAACAGAAACGTGGAATGAGGGAAAACTGGGCAACGGTTAGGTAGATGAGTTGAGCGAGACACCCGTAAGCAGTATGTTCTGTACCAAACGTTAGGGAACCCTGCGATACTTCATAATTCGATTCCGAGCACGTGAAGAGTGGCATAGACGCATGTGCCTCAGTGAATGGAGGGGCCAAATCAAAGGTTCTAAGATCACGTTATTTACTCATTATTTGACCTGCTATTGTCGCAACAAGAGGTCGTTCTGATTAGATTTTGTAACACAGCCAAGATCTTAACAACTTTTATTTGGCTGACGTTTTCGGCTTGTCGCCTTCGTCGGAGCCTGGAAGTCAAGAATAAGGTGACCTATCGCCGAATGCCATTTAAACTTAAGGACAGCTCACCGTAGACTAAAAGGCGTCTAGGGAGGTCTCGTACCTCACAAGCACAAAAGCAACTAACTTAGAACGCACGGCTAGCTCGAGTTTCGACCACCGCTAAACTGACTCACTGTGCACGGCTTCAGCTGACCCCGACCCCTCGACCCGAAGCCGATGGCAATTGAAGCCCACACAGGTCAGCGAAGGGGGCCGAGCTCACTCGTTATGGCTAGGCATTCATCTTTCCTGTTCAACTTGGGGTCTTTTGGCGCGTATCCAGAAGGCCTCCAAAGTGGACAGAGACTTGGAACTCCGCCCTCCGTGCCCGTACACCCTGTGTCCACCTAGGGGGGGTCACTTCAGACCGGAAAACTTTGGAGCCTTCGGGATACGCGCCAAAGACCCCAAGTTGAACTAGGAAAGATGAATGCCTAGCCATAACGAGTGAGCTCGCCCCCTTCGCTGACCTGTGTGGGCTTCAATTGCCATCGGCTTCGGGTCGAGGGGTCGGGTCAGCTGAAGCCGTGCACAGTGAGTCAGTTTAGCGGTGGTCGAAACTCGAGCTAGCCGTGCGTTCCTAAGGTTAGTTGCTTTGTGCTTGTGAGGTACGAGACCTCCCTAGACGCCTTTAGTCTACGGTGAGCTGCCCTTAAGTTTGAAATGGCATTCGGCGATAGGTCACCTTATCTTTGACTTTCCAGGCTCCGACGAAGGCGACAAGGCCGAAACGTCAGCCAAATAAAAGTTGTTAAGATCTTGGCTGTGGTTACAAAATCTAATCAGAACGACCTCACACGATGCCAAGATTCATTGAAAGTCGATCATGGATGCTGTCGCACAAGAGTTTAAGCAAATTCATATTCCCATTTCAGTTCACTCACTAATAATTTTCCGACTCCAACATACCACACGCCGCCTGAAGGGCAATTTCAGGACCGTTTACCATGTACAGGGCTTCCGTATCTTGCTATCTATCCATGTTGAAGAAAGCTACGATGGGGCACTCCTCTGCCCCTCCGATATTGGATTCATTTTCGAAGTTTCTAATGCATTGGGAAAGCCATAGGCTTTTGAGAGTTTTGAAAAAAAGCAAAAGAAGGGGGAAGCGAACACTCAGACAGATGTCTTCCTTCTTCCGATGGACCAAGTAGAACTGAGACATGACAGCTAGCCATCGCGTTCTGGGAAAAACACTGCACTTACAGGTTGGCGAAACTGTGAGAAACAATACTGCACCGAAAAGCTCGAAGATGAAAACTTTTACTACTGAGATTCCTTTTTCAGGATGCTGCACACATTTCACTTCTATTTAGAGTCTTGGTGGCTTCTGAATGTAAACTGCAAATTGCGCGGGCGGGGGTGGGGGGAGAGCTGCTAGCGTGGAAGACGACGTTTTTATCTTTTCAGAACAATTTAGTACCAACTAGCTTCAGTTGCAGGCATGAATATCGGTTGGCTTGGCGGGAGCCGATCCGGGGTCTGAACAACAGACCTAGCTTGTGGCAAGTGGCGCCACTTGCCACTGCACTATCTCCACTGAACCAAAATCCTAATGTTGTGTTATAACATAATATTCTTAGCTTCTGACCCTGCGAATATCTGGTGATTAAGAGCAGAATAAGTAGCCCAGAGCAGGCGAGAGTGCCTTTTCAAAGCTTGTTCCAGTTGTTTTTTCCGCGACTGTAGTGGTGGTAATAAGCTGGGTACGCTCGCATCCCTGATCGAGATCCATGATCTTTTGGCGTAGCATGATCCTCACAGTGCGGCCTTCGCATTGCCTTGTGGTACAAAAGAAAGTGAGTATTTTTGAATGAATACGAGCGTGACATACCGTCATGTATTTGATGTTGATCAGTTGTAGACATGTTCGGCGCCACTGCTGTCACATGGCTTTGAAGTGCCAGCCAAACAAAACAGCGAATCCTCCTCTTCCATACACATCCGGCTTTTAGTTAAGGCAGCATGCTACGCTCAAACATTGAGGGTGTATGAGACTATCAGCCCCCAGCTGTCGATGTGTGGTGGTCCCGCCCAAAACTGCAAGTGGTCAGAGTACGGGACGTGGGAAACGTGGTAATTTTCCTTGCTACAACCCGCCCTCGCGTTATGCATACCCACATCCCGCGCGCGCGCGGTCGCGCTGCAGCTCTCCTGGACTCTTTTGCCAAGTCCTGTAATTGCGCTTTGGAATAAAGCAAGTACACCGCAAATTATCTCATGAGGATCATATTTTAGGTTCTACATAAGAACTGAAGATGATGACGAGGGCTAGAACTCAACAACAACTGTGCTGCTTCTGCAACGGCCCTCACAGGGCGCGCATTCCCACAAACCATCAAAATAAAAACGGCCTAAGCGTCCCACTCGTTAGTTTGAAGTATTTCTATAGCATTAGAGCTTGATTCATTCATTGATTCAAGCCGGATCGCAGAAATGCACACGCGATATTAATTTATTGCGTTTCCTTAATTTTTTCAATTTTGTTTTATTTACATCTACATTTGTTGTTCTTCATTTCTAGCCTTTGTCATCTTCATCACCTTCTATTCGGACTTCGAAGCATGAGCAATACCTCAAATGTTAGGGAATTGCGTTTGCTTGTATTGCCATGTTTTATTGTCATGTTGTCCGTTTTTATTGTCATGCTCTGTGGGAATGCGCGGTCTCTGAGGGATATTGCACAAGCAGCACAGTTGCTCCTGATTCTAGCCCTTGTCATCATCTTCGGTTTTTATTTTGCAGCACCTAAGATAATATCCGCATAAAGAAATTGCGTTGTACTTGTATTTCAAAGCGCAATCACAGGACTTGGCAAAAAGCCAAGAAAGCTGCACGCGACCACGCCGCGCGGATGGTGTTAGCATAAACGTGAGGGCGGTGTAGCAAACAATTACCATTTTCCCACGGCCCCGTGCTCCGACCCCGTGCAGTTTTGGACGGGAGGACCACCACACGTCGACAGCTGGGGGCTAACAGTCTCATACACCCTCAACGTGTTTGAGCGTACCATGTGTCTTCAGGCAATATACAGGGGGGGGGGCAATTAAAAAAGCCACTTCGATCGAGTCACAGATCAGCAAAGTTTTCGCAGCCCAGACAGAGGACGTGGATACAAGTACCAGGGCGGAAGATACCCAAGAAGTTCCTCGATAAGGAGGAGCTGGCCATCAACTTCATGTACATCAAAATATGAAGTCATCTCCCGTAGCAGTCTGAGTGGAGAAGAGCTTTGAAATGCACGTTACCTCCTAACAGCTGCGAAACTTCTGGCACGTAGTCACCCATGGATAGGTGCCCGGAGACCAGTACTCTGTATTGGAAGACCTCCAACATCGAACAGCTCCGACAACGTCGCTACGGTCTAAGACATCATCTTCACCACAGTCGCCAAGGCATGGGTTGATGGTATGGGCCGGACATACCTGGTATGGAAAGACCTATATTTTCTTCGTGGACTCCGGACTAAAGGTGAACTCTGGCGCTTACATCAAGCAACTCGAGAAGAATATTTCTCACATTTCGTTGCCCGCACCTTCATGGAAACTTTGTACTGCTACAGCATTGGGTGCCACCACATGGAATCGGAAGGCGTTGAAAAAACTCTCGCCTGTTTGGAATGGAACGGCGTTGAGTACCTAAAGGAGATGGGATATCCAGTAAGGTCACCTGACCTAAACTTCCTAAATTAGCGGTTCATGCGGAGTTCAATAGGGGTGGTCTACGTTGGCGAAGAAATCGACTATCTCACTGATCTGATGCACCACATCGCGGTCGCGGGCCAGAATAGCGCTCGTTCACGAGGCTGCGACGGAGTGTTGTGATAGTATTTGATATGCTCTTCAAGATGGTGGTGAAAATGTCCGGTGAGAATCCAATAAAATGTAACTTATAGCGCCTCGAAAGTCAAGGAAGAAAAGTGACTTTTTGTATTGCCCCACCCCCTGTACTTTTCTCCTTGAGAGATCGTGCGAGGGAGGTGCGTATAGCTCAGGCAGAGGCTCCAACACAACAACAAGATCTCACTAAAGTTCTTTCACTGGAAAAGAAAATCAGTTACGGCTATCGCTGCGTTTTGTCAGACTGGTCCATCTCATGAGGCAAAAAATTATGCCTACAACCGAGATTGCGGAGAAGGCAGTTTTCAGTTAGGTGGAGCCTAGAGAGGTTACCAACTTACTGGCGGTTGCGTTCCGCTGCGCCTTCAAAAATTTGAGTAAACGGCCGTCATTCTGTGCTGGTGGCCGACCTCCACCAATCGGGAGTGAAAATTCAAAATACTTTTTGGTCCTTTTTTAAAACAATTGAAAAAATTGTCGCAGGACTTTCTTTCCAACGTAAGTAACATTCATAGCAAGATTGAAGTGCTGAGCGAGATCCTTTCGTGTTCGGACCGAATGGTTTAGTAAGAAGAGAAAGCCAATATACTGTGGACACCTGGAGTCCCCAAATTTTTGACACGCCCATTTTCGGAACTTGCCACATCTCTGCGCTCATGCTCGGTTCTTCTGATCTCCCGTGAACACAATGCTCATCATATCAGTACTTGACTCAGCATCTACTGCGTGAATTCGGAAAATTTGGACCGTTCCGTCCATTGTTAGCTGAGTTGGGTTTACAATGGGAGATTTCAAGCTCCCAAGAGCTACTATAGGGGTGGAAGACTTCATTTCATGCGGAAGCTGGCACTAAACAAGGTGCGCTATATTTCATATCATGTTTCCTTACACATTCAAGACTTCTACAGCTCGAGCCTCCTCCCGTTTAGGGTGAAGGACGCATGACGTGGCCGGAAAGGGCATCCCAAGATTGGTGGGCCTCCTACGTGCAGCGGGGCAAGTAAAAAAAACACTTTTCTCTCACGACTTCCAAGGTGCGATAAGTTATGCTCCATTAGG
Source organism: Cooperia oncophora (assembly GCA_036418165.1). Lineage (NCBI taxonomy): Eukaryota > Metazoa > Nematoda > Chromadorea > Rhabditida > Trichostrongylidae > Cooperia > Cooperia oncophora. The sequence continues at coordinate 59,872 of MU912111.1, read as the reverse complement.
TGCTGGCTGGCCGTTTCTACCATCAAATTCAACAATACATTGTACATTTTAACGATACTATGCCACAGCCTTCTGGACGAACTCCATCAAGAAATTCTTTCACGCGACCGTGATTTAATGCCTGAGTTCAGCGGGGTCGGTGATCCTCTGCCACTGAAGACCACCCTGTTGAGCTCCCCGAACTCGGTAATCAAGGAGGTCTAGGTCAGGTGACACACTTGGAATCTTCTACAGGTTCTTAACGCCCTTCGATTCCAAGTAGGCTAGAGTTTTTCCAACGTCCTTCGATTCCATGTGCTGGCACCCAATCCTGTAGCAGTACGAAGTTTCCAAGATGGCACGAAAGACAGCATGAAGGCAGGATATTCTCCTCGAGCTGCGATGTAACCGTCAGCACTTACTTTCTCAGGGGCTCGCGGAGAAACTATCGGTCTTCCCATTCCAGAAACTTCCAGTTACACCGTCAACCCCCGCCTAGGGGACTGCGGTATGAAATCCTGGATTGTGGCGGCGATGTCAGAGCTGCTCGACGTTGGAGGTCCTCCAGATCAAGAGGCTGGTCTCCAGGTAGGTGACTTCATACAAGAAGTTTCGCAGCTGTTGAGAGGTGACGTAAATTCCATAGGCCTTTTTCAGTTCGGCTGCAATTAGTGATGACTTCATATTCTAATGTACACGAAGGTGATGGATGAGAGCCTGCTCCTGCTTATCAAGGAGCATCTTGGGTGTCTCCCGCCCTGGTGCTCGTATCTACGTCTTCTATCTCTGCTGCGTTAACTTTACTGATATGTGACTCAGCTAAAGTGTCTTCTTTTCATTGCCCTACCCCCCTCTCCCTTGTAGGTGTCGTTTCCGCCGGGATCACCATGCGACTCGTCTAATGAAACAGGTCGATTTTGAAGGGAGCATCAGGTACTTGCACATACTGCAGCTGCGGGATGTATTGACAGTGAAGTGTGTTATTCCCAGTGATTCACTACTGAGGCTTCGCGCTATCTCATGAAATAACTTCATCCAGGAAGACCTTGTGCAAAACGTGAAGCGGGGCTCGCATGGATGGGAAAGGTCTACCAGAAACACATTAAGGCAGCCTTGTGGTTGCTGCCGCAGCTTCGACCCTAATTAGTGTCTAAAAGTTTCAGCGATTCATTATTCGACTTCTGAATGGATACAGCTTCACTCAGAAATAGACAGTCGCAAGGGGCTAGCCGGCTTTGGAAAGGGTTTCGAAAGTGGAAGAAGCACAGCCGTTGCTGCCTGTTGTCTTGAACGTGCAAATAGCGGAATGGCTTCGAGCACTGAAGATTTTCTTTTTTCTCTACCAAAAAATCCACAGCATTCTTGGTAAGAGTCCCTTTGCTCAAAAGTTTGCGTCACCAATAATTTTTTGAAAGCTTCCAAAGACATCCTCTACGTTTATAATGGAAACTGTTCGTATTAGCAGGAGCTCACATGGTTCGAAAAAAAAACAACAACTGAGCAAACAGCTCAACACCCTTATTAGCATTCCAACACTGAAGTTCAAAAAAAAACTTTGAACAAGATCGAGTCACTCGCATTTCAGTAGTTTTGTCACACCTCTTTCACTTGCATAAAAAAATTTATGCGCACTGTTCAAGCATGCCAAAGAGAGCTGTTCCAAATTAAGTGACTGATTGATCAAACTCGTTGTCGGGGCAGATTTCCGAAGAATAATTGCACCAGGGCACGTCGCTACCACTTTGATATTTGATACTTTCCAAAGTTCGCAAGGCTCAGGGAAGCGAATAGTGCTTTGAGTTGTCGAAAAAACGTGGAACGCGATTGAAAGAAACATGCAGACGGTTCTGGTCTCTACACCGATGGGTTGGACCGATGCATTACCGCCGACCATGTCGCTGCGTACATCGAGGAACATCCCAGTGCTCTGAGGGTCGATAGAACGGTGTGGAGCTTCGTTAAATCAAGAAGCTGGAAGAAAAGCTTCTGCTGTCGACGAACCACTTCTTACGATGCTGCATGCATTCCACTTCAATTTAGGATCCCCGGGTCTTCCAAACGTGATTTTGCCTGAGCAATGAGCAAGGATGAGTTCATGTGAAATTAGCGTTTTCATCCTCACGGACGAGTCTGCTACCGATAACCTAGCCCTGAAGCTAAGAAAGTTCTTTTTGATTTAGGCAAGATCCGCTCTGGGATTTGCTCCTCGGACAACTAGGCAGCGCCATTTGCAACTACGCCGTCTCTCTCCACCAAGCCGAGCTCTCCCTCTTCTCTTCAGCTGACCTGGCTTCGCCAGGAGCTTCTCATAATGAGAAGAGAGTTTGTTGATTCACTAATCTGCTCATAGTGCGCTGTGCTGATCGAATCATACAGATTCTTGGTATCTTATCAGCTGTCATCGCTTCCCGAGACACACCAACAGTGTTTCTGTCCCACCTGGGTAGGATAAGAATGGTACGATCGCACCTCGTTAACGACTTCTCACACCTGGATTCGAGGCATAATTAGGAGGTGCGAAGAAACCTCATTAAGCCGATTAGCGAGGTGCGAAGCGACCTCATTAGCCGAGGCAGGTCGTGCTCAACTGCAGCTGACCTCACTTCAAGGAAAAGCTATTAAGCTATCCATATCGACATACAATCCATTGCAAGATTTCGGTAAAGGGGTAAAAAGATTGTCATATATTTCTATATTTATTATTGTCTATTATTATTATTATTATTACTTAAACAAGAACAAGTGTTACAAAATTATCATCAATAATTAACAAATGTATTATTACAGTTTTGTTTGTGACGAAATGAGACATTTATGTGCAGGTAAGCACTCCTATTGAGCACTAGATACTCCCTGCTGATAAAGTTCGTTGAATCTGAAAATAAGTACAGTGTCTTTGAGAGGTGCAATGAAAAAGAAATCTGAAAGGTGTCCTACTTTGCCATATTCCTCGGACATTTTCTGTTTCCTCACCATGTACACCTCTCGCACTGTCCTTAGCGTGGGGTGTTGCTGAAGAGGGAAGTTGCCCGGAGGTGGAAAAAGTGTATGGGAGGAAGGGCTCCACGTAGTAAGAAGTTTCTGGTACAGGTAACGGTGTATGTTGGATCCCGAGCGACGTAGATAGAAAGGTGCCGGCGCGGGGGAGGGGGAACTATGTGGTGTGGCAAGCCTACGTCGTACGAAGGTGCTGGTGCCGGGAAAAATTGGGTGGCGGTGTTACATACAGTTCTCATCATTGCGGACCGGTGGGGCGTGTCAGCCAGAAGGAGTGCGCAGTTGCACAGCGCGTATGCGCCAAAAAGTGGTAGGAAACGAGTATGGACATAATACAGTAATGCACTTGTCCGCTTCAAAAACGGGTGCAGAACGACTTTGCCAAACCGCGCCAAACGCAGCCGACCCTGGAAAGGTTTCATACACATAAGAACGGGAATCAGAAATTTTTTAATTTTCTGATAGTTTAGTTTTCACTCGATTTATTCCGATTTCGATAACTCAATGATCTCTCATTGAATGAGGTCACTTCGCACTCGAGCACGATTTCCCCCCCCCCCCTGCTTAATGAGGTCGCTTCGCACCTCTTTAATGATGTCTCGCACCTAGGGGCGAGGCATAAGCGAGGCATAATTAACGGAGGTGTGATCGTACCATTTTTATCTAACCCGTCCCACCTCTTACATCACTCACTGATTCGAATTGTTGCTATAAAATCGAAGAAAGTTATGAATTTCCGGTCAAACGCACATACAGACCCACAAGCATACATTCACCCACACATACAAACATCAGTTTTGCTTTTATCCGAAAAGGTGTCGACGTCCTTGACCAGTAACATCATACTTGCCGTTTCCAACATTATTACCGTGCATGGAATTGCGGTAAGGAGAGTTGATGAAGTGCAGAGATGAGAGAAGAGCCGGGTTTTAGTCGTTTATTTCAGCGTACGGAAGCAGGTAGGCGGGTTTAAGCCACGCCCACCCGGTAAGGCTGGAGGCGGTGCGCAGGCGTCAGCCGTCAGCGTCAGTTTTTGTTGGGAATTCTTCAGAGAAGCGGCTTTCTTTCCTGATCTTGCGCGAAGCGCCCACTGAACATACATATACTGCACACCGCCCCCAGATAACTCCGCTCCTTTGGGACGCGAAACAATTTATAATTTATACTCACATCAAAAACATTTTGCACTGTATACTGCATCTATACTAGTTTTCCACAATTTTCATCCCTTACACATTACCGGTATTGAAAGTACCTACGACGACCTGTGGTTAAGTGTGTGGCTGCTGATGCTGAAGCTCAGTAAAAATAGGCAGCTGGTATTTGAGGGCATGCACAGCCCTCTGTAGGCGGGTCTCTATACACCACATACACACTCAGCTTCTGCCATATGCTTCTTTGCTTCAACGAATTTTCTGATCTCTAAAGTCACTCAGGTCCCAATTGTAAAATTTCGTAGCAAGCACCGCCCATCTCGAGTGCGGCCCGCCCATTTTGAGGATGTCCTCCCCATTTTATCCACTAACCCATTGTGAACACACTTCCATGTCCCGGTGCATATGCTGCTCTGCAAGCAACTCGTGAATTTTTGACTTTTGCCCCTCATACCTCGACACTTGCTTTGCCCACAATAGGCGTATTATCTCTTTCAACAGTCGAGATCTTGTACACTTCGCTCACCTTTTGTCAGTGTAAGGACTGTCTCGGGTCGTTTCAAAGTTTTCTTCTCCTTTAGCCCTGCCCATCTCACAGCACACTCCCCTGGATGTGCCACTTCTGAACCGGGGATCCATCGCTGACATTAACCCACTTTCTCCCAATGTCCGGCGTACTCTGAAAACGTTTTGCAAATTTAAAACTTGGCTCCGCCCACCTCAATGCACGCTCCGCCCACAAAGTGTGCGCCTCGCACTTCCTAAAAAAATTGGCTCCAGAGCAGTGCCGAGATGAGGAAAAAGTGGAATAAGGTTAGCAAAGATCGATCAAAGGGAGGAGGCACACCCGAAATGGGTGGGCCGTACTCGAGATGGAAGGTGCTTCGGTGTTACTGAATGAAGCCATAATTCAGCTCCGGAGCAGTCCCGAAATGGGAGAAAGGTAAGATAGAGCTAGCAAAAGGTTGTCCAATCAAATGGAGAAAGAACAACCGAAATGGGCGGGGTGTGCTCGAAATGAGCGAGGCCTCCCACAGCATAACTCAGTTCCCGAGAGGGTTTGAAGATTGCAAAAAGCGAAGACAAACATCTGGCGAGAGTCCATTATCTGCGGTTTGCGGAGACAGGCCCACAGGAGGAAGGGCATGGCCTCAAACGTAAGATATTGATTAAAAGAATTTTAATTTGGTCATTGATTAAAAAAATTTTAATTTGGTCCTAGAGCACACCAGACGACGCAAAAAAGTGGATTATGGTCCCCAAGTGCTCACTCGTTGAGGAGTGCGAAGCACACCCGTTGTGGGCTGAGCGTGCATCGATGTGGGCGGAGCCAGATCAAAAACTTGGTACAACGCCTCCAGGGCTCTCCAGACGTCATGAAAAAGTAGGATAATGCCAGCCGTGGATCAGCCGTTGAGAAGTGCGCAGAGCCTCATTGTATGCGGAGCGTGCGAAGGTCTAGGCGGAGATAAACGAGAGGCTTCGAAACATTCCCAGAGCAGTCCAGACACCGGCAAAAGGTGAGCAGAGATGTGCAAGACCTCGACTACTGAAGTGAGATAGACATCCCATTGTGGGCGAGGCAGATGTCGAGGAGGGGAGGGGAGAAGCCAGAAATGCACCTTGTCGCTTGCAGAGCAGCACATACAGCGGGGACACTGGACTGAAGTTCACAAGGGGTTAGTGGACGATGAGGCAGACGCCCCCAAAATGGGCGGGCCGTAGTCGAGATGGGCGGTGCTTGCTAAGAAATTTTATAATCCTGCCTAAGCGACTTTGGAGATCTGTAAAAGCTGTTGGAAAGAAAGAAACATGACAAAAGTTGAATGTATCGTGGTGTGTAGAGACCTGCCCGCAGTAGGCGGAGGGCGCCCTCAAGCACGAACTGCCTGCTTTTGCTGAGCTTCAGTGCATCGACAGCCATACACTTGAAACCGGCCGGTCGTCGTAGGTATTAGATTGTCAGGAAAGTTCTGCACGTTTTGTGTCACTATTTTGTGAACATTCATTGCTGATTAAAAACTCATTCTCCCTCTCAGTGGTACATCCTGAAGAGAATTCTTTGCGCTATCTGATGATATAACTGCCTTTTCCATTGCTTGATGAACCCTCTTTTTTTGAGATTTTTTCAAGCATGTGAAAAGAGCACTTTGGACGATTTTTTTCCGGCTATAAACTGAGACAATCCGCAATCGAAACAGCTGAACAAATTAACCAGGTGTGGGGGCCCAATAGTGCTAGAGAAAGCACTGTGCGGCAATGGTTCAACAAATTTCGTTCTGGTGATTTCAGCCTTGAAGATGAACCTCATAGCGGTCGAGCGTTTGTGAAGGTTGACCCATCCCAAACAATTCGAGAGATTGCAGAAAAGCTAGGCGTTGGCAAATCCACCGTTGCGGATAGTCTAAAACGCATTGGGAAGGTGAAAAAAATTGATAAGTGGGTGCCCACAGATTGAGTGACCGGCTGAAATTGGCACGTCTCGCGGTTTCGTCTTCACTGCTTTTGCGCAACAGAAACGACCCGTTTTTGAACCGAATTGTCACCTGTGATGAAAAATGGATCATGTATGATAACAGGAGACGTTCCGGATAGTGGTTGGATTCCGACAAACCACCGATTTAATTTTCAAAGCCGAACCCTCATGAAAAAAGATTCCGTTCACGGATTGGTGGCCATCGGCTGGTGTGATCCACTATAACTTTTTATCACCAGACCAAACCATCACAGCAGAACCCTACAGTGAAGGAATCGACGAAATGTACCAAAAATTTCGTCAGCTGTAGCCAACACTTATCAAAAGAAAGAGTCCTATTCTTTTGCATGACAACGCCCGCCCACACATTTCACAAATCACTATCCATAAATTGTACGAATTGGGGGTTGAAGTTCTACCTCAAGCGCCATATTCTTCAGACCTTTCGCCAGTCGACTATCACCTTTTCAAACAATTTCAGAACTCCCTTGCTGGAAAATACTTCATCAATCAGGACCAGGCAAAAAAGCCTCTGTGGATTTCGTGAACTCTCGACCACCCAGTTTTTTTTCTTCGATGGGATTTGTCGAGTGCTGTCACATTGCCAAAAGTGTGCTGATTCGAAAGGTGCTTATTTGGATTGAATCCGATGAGTGTTAAGAAAGTTGTGATCGTTTAAAGTGAAACACTTGAAACGTGCAGAGCTTTCCGGACAACCTAATACATTCGATACCAGTCAGCTCGCCAACTGACACGGGCGCGAATACTCTGTGATAAAGCCTGGCTTCGTCTCACCTACCTGTTCGTACTTTAAATACCTACTGATACTCGGTTATTCTCTCATCTCTGGACTTCATCAACGCTCCTTACCACAATTTCATGTACAGTAACAGGGTTGGAAATAGCAGGTAGGATGTTACTGGTAAAGGAGAGTCAGTCATCCGTTCAGGTAAGAGAAAAGCCGGATAATAATTGAGCATACTTACATGTAGGAAGTGATCGCGGCGGAGCATCACAGAAGGAGACGCGCCTTCGCGAGCCGACTGGTTATATACCATTTTCACTTTTAAATCGGGCACTTTTCAAACCAAATCGGACACTTTTCGGACCAAATCGGAAACTTTTCAAATCAAATCGGACACACCCCTTACAATCAGGTGGTTGATAACTAGACCACACTAGGTACTTTTGCAAGCCCCGCCGGGTTTTCCGAGATGCTTCATGAAATCTGCTCCCTCGACTTTTTTTCGTTTTTGCCCCTTGCACACACACTTCAACTGAAAAAGATTGATACCTACACAGATCTGACTCCGCCCACATAACAATGAAGTTACGTAAGTTCTGAATTTTTATACCTTTTTTTCGACATAGTTCTTTTCACATCCAATCTTCAAGAAACGGATAACCATGCACAGCGCACCAGGCCCCGCCCCTCTGGCCCCACCCACTTGTGTTTGATCGCCGAATTTTGGTTTTTCTCCCCGATTTTTGCTTTCAAGCTTTAGAGTTTGGCTCCGCCCACCAATGGAAGCTCCGCCCACTTTGGGGAAGCCCCGCCCACCTTTCGAAAATGGTGCAAATCGGCGGGCTAGTGTCGCGCATCGCGCATTGGCGGATTACGGCCTTTCCCGGCACATAGAATAAAAAAAGGGAAAAATCGGAAAAGAAAGGGAAACTTTGTTTGTGAGCGACGGGAGAGGCCGTAATCCGCCAGTACGGACACTAGCCCGCCGAATTGCAATCATTTTCGAAAGGTGGGGCGAGGCTTCCATTTGTGGGCGAGCAATCGCTAAAGCCTTAAAAAGCGGAATCCAGAAAAAAAACCAAAATTCCGCGATAAACACAAGTAGGCGGGGTCAGAGGGGCGGCCTGGTGCGCTGTGCATGATTATTCCGTTTCTTGAAGATTGGATGTAAAAGGAACTACGTCGAAAAAAAGTTATAAAAATTCAGAACTACGTAACTTCTTTTTGAAGTCGTTTTGTTAGATAACTGCTGTTTTACGCCGCAGTAACGCGGTACGAAAGTTATCACAAGAATGCTGAGTTATGGGCAAAAAGTCGTGCCCCAGGCGGGAGTCGAACCCGCACCTCACGCTTCCGGGCGAGTGCGCTATCCGTTACGCCACCAGGGCCTATTTCACCTCTCATCTAACGGCTTAGAGGTTCCATGCCGATATCTAACGATTACGGCTGACCGCTCCAGTTAAACGTGTGAGTGCTGTAAGCTACGGCATAAGCCGTGAAGCTGAGAAGGGTGAAATAGGCTCTGGTGGCGTAACGGATAGCGCACTCGCCCGGAAAGCGTGAGGTGCGGGTTCGACTCCCGATTGGGGCACGACTTTTGCCCATAACTCAGCATTCTTGTGATTACCTAACTTCATTGTTAAGTGGGCGGAGTCAGATCTGTATAGGTATCAATCTTTTTCAGTTGAAGTGCGTGTGCGAAGGGCAAAAACGAAAAGAAGTCGAGGAAGCAGATTTCATGAAGCATCTCGGAAAACCCTGTCCGCGCTGAGAAGTGGGCGGGGATAATGGGGCAGGGCTTCCAACAGTACCTGGTCTAGTCATCAACCACCTAATTGTAAGGGGTGTGTCCGATTTGATTTGAAAAGTGTTCGATTTGGTTTAAAAAGTGTCCGATTTGGTCTGAAATGTGTCCGATTGGTTTGAAAAGTGTCCGATTTGAAGTGAAAATGGTACATCTTCTCTTGACTGACAGCCTCTAGTGAAATAGTTTTGACTGTCGTGAAGTATATGCTTAGAGCTGTTCATATTTTCAGTTCAATCCGTATCTTGTTAGGCACTGCACATCATCACTGTACATCTCACCACAATTATCCGGTGTCATCTGGCAGTGGACTCTCGGGCGCATTTGTCCACTATCTTGATATTAACACATCTTCTGTTTTCTGAGAGAGGCTGAATTTATTCTTGGTCTGATCTTCCTGTTATTCATCTTCTCTTGACTGACAGCCTCTAGTGAAATAATTTCGACTGTCGTGAAGTATATGCTTAGAGATGTTGTTTATAATTTGAACATAAGTATCCGTGGACGATCTTGCTTGAGTTGTGCTGGTTAGTTGCTTGATGAGCTTGAAGGGTGATGAACCCTCTCGCTTGAGGTCCCCCTTGTTCGTTCGCCTGGGGTCCCGGACGAATTCGTTCGTAACGGGTTAAGTTGTCAGCAAGCCCCAGTAGAGCCCCGTCTTGTATTTTTGCATTTAGAACCAAGGACCAGGATCTCGTGAGGGAACTTTTTCATCTGCTGGATGGGGAAAACAACGTTATTCACATGGCACAATGAAAGTTTCATATCTCATTCCCACTATCACGTCACGCTACCCGAATTTCGGTCACTCTGTTATCTTTATTCTTTTATATTCATAGATTAGATTTATTTCTTTTATATTATTTGTTTTCCTTCCTTCTAACTGTGTTCCTGTGTAATGAGTTTGTTCTTTGTAACCTATGGCGGCGCCTTCTGGTGTATATTGAATAAAAATAATAAATAAATAAATAAATAATAAATAAATAAATAAATAATAAATAATATAGTTGATGACTATGTAACATCCTCGAGTGCTATTTTTAACATTAGGTTGTTCCAAAAGTCGTGACATTTTCGGAATTTTTTTCGAGTTATGTTTATTCCGGTGAGAAGCCATTTTGATCAACAACATATGTGCTACCATCATCGACAACGTGCCAACCACCAAGCAGAGAATGGTTGCCTTTCTCCCAGGAGCTTTTTGGTTCCGTGCCAAGGAAGGCGGTCATTTTTGAGGTGCTTTTGAAAAAGGTACTTTTTTTGGAAGATGGCCGCTAAGGGATTATTTCAGACGGGAGTCAGAAAGAGCTGAGTCAGTGCTACATGAAGACCGTGGTGGGATTCACCAGCCAAGCCTAAAGATCTCGAGCAGTGTCATTTTCCAAAGGTGTGACCCCGAGCTGTGGTGGAGCAGGCCCGTTGCTCCGTTGCTGGGTTGTGGTAGCAAACGGTAAGGATTATGAACCCCTCTTTGCTGTTGGTTACAGTTGGATTCACTGGTTACCACAGCGTTGAGAGGAAGAAATTCCCTTGAAGGAAGAGAGAAAAAAAAACCCCGCCACTACACGCTCTCACCGCCCTACTTTATAGATAGGATTGCGCGACGGTTCTACCCTTTCGGAAGGACCTAGCCACCGACGTTGCCGGGAGTGATTCACCTAGAGAGACCTCCTTCACCTCCAGTTACAACGCTGTTTGACCAGTCCATGAGGCGGAAGCGGGAAAGAAGTAGCAGGAAGTTGCAGACAGTATCCACATGCCCTTCCCCTTGAGTATCGGTCAACTCACGAGAAAAATTTTGACCGAACTTCAATACTTTTTTGAGGAAGCGAGGCCCTCTGCCATTTGTGCCTTTGTAACAGTCAAGTTTAAGGAATGGATAGCGAGTTGATTTGTACGAATTGGTTTTGATCGTAGAAGTCACTCAAGAGAAGGGATCAGGCCATTTGAAGGTACCGTGGAAGGTAGCATCAAGACCTAACCCAGAGCAAATGCCGCGTGTGCCATCAACCACATTGTGACTTGATGGAGATTTATATATTATACAATACCGCTCCTAATTTGTGGTCAGTCGACGGTTTGCGACAGATTTTTCCGTCTCAAACCGTCGTTTTGCCATAACTTGCGCAGAAATGGTCCAAATTTCCCAGAAATTGCACCAATAGATAGTTGTGACCATGACGAGTGTAATGGTCTACGAACCATTCAAATTTGTTAAGTGTGTTGGCCTTATTTTCTGAGGAAATCCTCTGTTCAGCCTACATTTACCTCAGTGCTACATGGGGATATGAAAGCGTCGTAAACCTTCCAGTCCGATGGCGGAGTTGAATTTGGGGCCTCAAAGTTGAAGATACCAACTCATTCGAAGAGAGCGAGTTTTCGTGATCATTTTGATAACAGCTTTGATAAGATTTCAGCAGAATTCAGTGCGGAATAGAGGTAGAACCACACCCTTTCTGGAATTTGACACTTTCTTGCGGCCGTATTTTTCCTCTGGAGACGGGAACAATAATTCGTATCTCTTTTCTTCGCATTTTTGAATTCATCGCCCACTTTCTGAGCCGCATAATGCACTTCATTCCGCATTCAAGAGAATGATCGACGAACCTAATTTTATGACATTTTCTAACTTTGAACCTGCATTGCTTGGAATCTAGCAAAGCGGCGGCGAAATCGCCCGAGGGCAGCGGACTAGGTGCCACATAGAAGCCTCGTTTTATGCTCCGTTACAGGCAAGCGATCCTTCCACGATATGGCCCTGAACATCGGTTTTTGGCCTCCTCTAATGTGACAAACACATTTCTTTCATATGTGCGTTGGCACATCATCATAGCTCATTGAGTGAGCAGAAAGACAAGCGAGATTTGTAACTAGCAACTGCATAGTACCATATAGTTGGAAGCGCACCGCTTCACAGTTCCTCCTTCGCTTGCTGCGGTACGAAAACGATACAAAATCATGCTATTCCGATGAAGTCGCTTTCTTCACCTTCAAGCTCCCATTCTTTTCACTGGTGAGAGTAATCCCTTCTCTCGCTGACCCCTGCGCTGTACGCAGACTGGCAGAATTTTGTAGGGGAAAATCAGCCCGTTAGAATGAGCTCATCGAGCTCTACACGATTTCATTTCCAAATCATTGAAATTTCTACGTATGAGTACATGTGCCTGCTAAGGTACCTAAGGCGACAAATTAGCAAGCGCCGCTCGTCATAATTATAACCGGATTAGCATATTATGATTCTACTACTTTGTATGGAGAGTTTTTCGGAAAGATTTTCTCTCCTCAGTCACATCGAATCCGTTGTTCCGTACATGCCGCTGGACGACTCCACAGCAATTTCTGAAATTTTTCACCCGACAGCACTTTCTCAAGCTAAAAGAAAGAAAGCTAAAAGGTAACGTTTGTGCATAAGGATCTGACCTGCGGAAAACAAGACATTTACACTGTGGAAACTGATCCTACGAAGTGTCACTATTTCAAGTACCTGCCATCACTTGTTAACTTCGCGTCTTTATTCAAGAGAAAACCCACTCTCGGAAAGGAAATAAAAGGAAGGGAGTTTTAGCAGCTGTTCAATAAGTTCAAAAACTGCTGTGGAGTCATCCAGTGATATGTGAAAAACGGGCTCGAAGTGACTGGTACCATTGGGGAGAGACAAACTTTTCGAAGAACTCCGCAATACAACATAGTAGCATCATAATATGCTGATGGCAAGCGCTTTCAGTGAAACCCATTCCTCTCCGGTTATAATTATGACGAGCGACGCTTGCTAAGTGGTCGCCTTGGGTACTTTAACAGGCAACAGTGCTCATAGAGGTTTCAATGACTTGAAACTAGAATCATGTAGAGCTCGTTGAGCTCGATATGAGAGCTAGCTCGGTATGATTTCCCGCACATAATTCTGAAAATCTATGTACAGCGCAGGAGTCAGCGAGAGACGGATCACTTTCACCAGCGAAAACAATGGGAGATTGAAGGTGAAGAGAACGGCTTTATCGGAATGGCATAATTTCTGTATCGTTGTGAAGCATTTTTCTTGCAGAATCCAACACTGTAGGTTTCAATAGTCTTCCGGAAATCGGCCAGTTCTCATAGTCCTAGGAAATGTAGCGAATTATAAGATTCATTGCACGGCAGCAAGCAAAGGAGGAACTGTGAAGTGGTGCGCTTCCGACTGTATGGTACTACAGCAATTGCTAGTTACAAATCTCGCTTGCCTTTGCGCTCACTCAATGCGCTATGATGATGTGCCAACTCGCACATAGAAGAAATGTATTTGTCACATTAGAGGAGGCCAAGACGATGACACTGAACCTAGCCCACAGCCCTCAGGCGATTTCGCCGCCACTTTGCTAGATTAAAAGCAACGCAGGTTCAAAGTTAGAAAATGTCATAAAATTAGGTTCGTCGATCATTCTCTTGAATGCGGACTGAAATGCATTATGCGGTTCAAAAAGTGGGCGATGAATTCAAAAATCCGAAGAAAAGAGATACGAATTATTGATCCCGTCTCCAGAGGAAGATACGGCTGCAAGAAAGTGCCAAATTCCAGAAAAAGTGTGGTTTCGCCTTAATTTCGCACTGAATTCTGCTGGAAATCCATCTAAGCCGGTACCAAAATAATCACGGAAACGCGCTCTCTCCGAGTGTGCTGATATGTCCTACCTTGAAACCCTCAGATTCAACTCCGCTATCGGACTGGAGGGTTTACAACGCTGTCATAACCTCAGGTAGCACTGAGGTAACTGCAGACTCAACAGAGGAGTTCGTCAGAAATAAGGCCAACACACTTGACAAATTTGAACGGTTCATAGACCATTACACTCGTCATGGTAACAGCTTCATTGGTGCAATTTCCGGGAAATTTGGAGTATTAAATTTTGGAGTGGAGTTATGGCAAAACAACGGTTTGCAACGGAAAGATCTGTCGCAAACCGTCGATTGACCAATTAGGAGCGGTACTGTGGCGAAAGTTGTCTGGAATGATGAGTTTCAATTACCGTTCCGAATAAGAGAACAGCGACTGCGAGGGACGGTAAAGCAACTGTAGAATATTTACTCACCACTTCCCATGGACACCATAACTGGATCATGAAATGATTGCGGAATTCTGATAAGAAATTCAAAAAATGGTCACGAACTTTTGGGACAACCTGATATACAGGGGGGCCAAAAAAAAGTCATTTTGCCTCCATGACTTTCAAGGCGCTATAAGTTAGACCTTATTAAATTTTTATCGGACATTTTTACTACCATATTAAAGAGCACATTAAATACTATAATGTACTCCGCCATAGTCTTCTGGAAGAGCGCCATCGAGAGATTCGGCCGCGCGAAAGTGAGTGGGTACCGGAGTTGAGCGAGAACGTTGATTTCTTCGCCACTGTAGACCACCCTGTTGAGCTCCGCTCGAACTAGGTAATTGAGTGGGTTCAGGTCAGGGGACATATTTCAATAATACATCTTCATCAGGTACGGAACTCCCTTCCATTCGAAGTAGACGGGAGTTTTTCCAAAACCCTCCGATTCCATGTGGTGGCACCCAAACCTGTAGCAGCACAAGGTCTCCAAGAAGGTACGGGCGACCACATATAGGGAGGATATCTTTCTCGAGTTACTTGATGTAACCGCCAGCGCTCACCTTCAGTCGGGGTCTACAAAGAAAATAACGGTCTTCCCTTTCCAGGTACGGCCGGTCCACACCATCAACCCGCGCCTTGGTGAATGGGGTGAAGATGATGTCCTAGACCGTAGCGACGTTGCCGGAGCTGCTCGCTGTTTGAGGTCTTGCAGATTAGGAGTACTGGTATCCAGGTAGCTATCCACGGGTGGTTCCATTGAAGTTTCGTCAGCTGTATTGGAGGCAAACTGGTGTTCAAAGGCGTTCTCTCACTCCTCAGGCCGCGACTGGAGATGACTTCATATTTTGGTGTACATGAAGGTGAATGGCGGCAGCCGGCTCCTGCTTATAGAGGAAGATCTTGGGTATCTTCCACCCTGGTACTCATATCCACTTCCTCTGTCTGGGCTGCGAAAACTTCGCTCATATGTGACTCGGCCGGAATCGACTTTTTTTTGCCCCCCCCCCTGTATACCATTTTCACTTTAAATTCACCACTTCTCAGACCAAATTCACCTTTTTTCGAACCAAATTCACCACTTTTCAAATCAAACTCACCATTCTTTTTAGACCGGGCAGTTAATCAACCAGATCACGCAAGTTACCACCGCGAGCCCGCCCCACGGTCACTCTTAGTTGTCAGCGGGACGTAGATTTTCAACACATCGACACATGGCCGACCCCGCCCATTCTCTGAATTTGTTGTGAACTTTGAAATTTCATACCTTTTACAAATTTTTAATTTCACATCCACTCTTTGCACAACGAAGGCACTCGTACCCGCAAATTTCAAATCTTCATAACTTTTTCAATTTTCTATTTCACATCCACTCTTCGCACAAAGGAGGTACTCCTAGACGCGCATTCATGCACTGGCAAATTAGGCTCCGCCCCTTGGCCACGCTCACTTGCTTTTTGCGGAATTTTGTTATTTTTTCAGAACTTTTGCATTTCTGGACTGCTTCATGGAGCCTCGCCTCTGTGAAAGGCTCCGCTTACTTAACGAAGCACGCACACTTCTCAAAAAATGGTGCAACTCGGCAGTATAGTCTTGGCTTACATGGATAGGGTATTGCTGGTTATTCGGAACAAACTTTGCCTGATTCATTGGTTCCGACTGACGGACGAGACCTTAGCATGCAAGCCAAAACTCTATACTGCCGATTCGCATCATTCTTGAAAAGCGGGCGAGCTTCATTGAAGTGGGCGGAACTCTCACAGTAGGCGGGGCTTCATGGAGCAGTCCAGAATTGCAAGAATTTTGGAAAAATATCAAATTTCCGCAAAAGCAAGTGAGCGTGGCTAAGGGGGGGGGGAAGGGCGGAGCCTTAAGTGTCAGTGCATAAATTCGCGGGTATGAGTGTATTCGTTGTGCAAAGAGTAGGTGTGAAATCAGAGACTTGAAAAAGATATGAATTTTGGAAGTTTGCAACAAATCTTTATAGAATGGGCGGAATCGGCCATGTGTCGATGTGTTGAAAATCTATGTCTAAAAGTAGACGTGACCGTCGGGGTGGTGCTTGTAGTGGTGTCTGGCGTGATCTGGTTGGTGAACTGCCCGGTCTAAGAAGAGTGGTGAATTTGATTCGAAAAGTGGTTAGTTTGGTTTGAAAAATGGTGAATTCAAAGTGAAAATGGTATTGAAGGTTATTAGTTCAGAGGAGAATAAATAATCTAAAGCAGATCAAAATGTGATTTCAAGATTGTTCCGAGTTTGCTTCCACGACTGCAGGTTGTCTGGACAGTTTTGGGGATTTCCAACCACTCCATTGTACGTCTACTAACAACAATAATAGGTGATAAATAGTATCAGTAATGAGACTGCAATTTATACAAGAATCTATTCTATGAATCTGCAACTTTGTGCGTCGGTATGTATGTATGTATGTATGGTGTAGTTCGCTACGGACTGAGGCAATGTGAGTGTGCCACGGTAAAAAAAACCGTTCTCTGCCAGTTGTTGAAGTGGGTACGCGACAACAGTTGTTGGAGTGATACGAACGACATGATACAGTCTTGTCAATTGCTCGGTTCAACAGCTGGTGGAGAACGGATTTGGTACCGCGCCAAACTCATCCCACCTGACACCCCCACGGTCCGCAGCGAACTGCACTATATGTCTATTCGTCCGCAAAATGCTTCACGGTTTTGAAGACGTTAGTGGGAGGAGAACACGGATGCTAGACAAACCGGAAACCCGATTGGTGCGGATGCATCAATCTAATGTTTTGATTGTGATAACAGCCTCCGCTATATAAGATGACTATTTGGTACACTTCAACCCATTGTGTGAACTGCCTGCGTGGCAGCTGGACGTGTGCTCATGAGGGGGCACGGTGGGGTAAAGGGGGGGGGGAGGTACCAAGTGCCTCTCCCCTCTGTTTCTTTCCCCTTAGCCGGACGTGAGGACCTGCAGTGGAAGGACCGAGGAGGGTGAGGTTATGTGAAGGGGGGAGGTATGTGAAGGGGGGAAGGTCCTAATTGTGATAATATCCTCAACGGTTGGCGGGAAAACTCTGTCATACTTTTTCGAACTCAGAATACTTGCCCATTACCTGAAGAGGGGTAACCGGTAATGTGTGAGCACGTATACAACACGGACTGGTCTTCCTATTAGTGCCACTCGCTTGAACCCTGCTTCTTCTTCTGCAATATGGACAAGAATATTATTCGCCATCGGCAGCGACCCCTCCAAGCACTCCCTCAAACTCTTTCCTCCACCACCTTGACGCCAGCATGATAGCTGTAGATGCGAAAATAATGGGAATAAGGGCGATGCCCACAATTATCGGACAACCTTCCGATGGTAATGCTTCAAAGCGGGAGCCTACAGTTTCGATGACGAAGTGATGTTTGGGTTACCTGCGAACTCAGACAGAGGGAGCTGCGAGTTGTGAAACTGCAGGATGAAGAAGCTGCTCCTCGACGTACCCGTGCGCGAAGCAGCTACCAGATCTAAAGCGAGTCGATTGGAGGGAAAAATTTTTCCGCGCACTCCGTCTTCAACGTGACAGTGCCGCCTACTCCGTCCAAAAAAAGTTCAAGCCGTACCTCATGCAATAGAGCTGGATGGTCTCCCCTGGCACTGGCGTAGCCCAGACATTGCTCTTTCTAACTGCGAGTTGCCTCCCGTACTCAACCATTATATGGACGAGAAAACCTGTATAACCTGAGCCCAAGTCATAATTGAGATGATGTCCAATTTCGCGTTGCGCCGACCTACATTGTGAAGCGATAGCATCCATGAGGTGCTCAAGAACTGACAAGAAGCCCGCAGCAACATTGCTGTAAAATTTTTATCTTACATCCTACATCCTTTATCAATCCTTTATAGAAAAAAAGAAAGCTCCCCTGCCAACTAATATATAAGACAACCATTCAGTACACTCCGAGCCATAACATAAGCTGCTCGCGCGGCAGCTGGACGTAAGATCGTGCGGGGCCAGGGTGAAACGGGAGGAAGTAGCGTGCAACTTCTCCCCTGCTTCCCTCTCCTGTACGTGCTGAGCTGGACCTGTGAACCCGCAGAAGGATACCTAAGGGGGGGGGGGAGTGGGTGAAGGGGTGCGTAGCGCACGCTTGACTAGGAGCGCGCAGCAAGCCGCGCGCGGCAGCTGGACGTGAGCTCGTGCGTGGGTTACTCCATCTGTTACAATTTGATCCAAACAGTTCGAGCAGCTAAGTGAATGAACAAAGTCCGTTCACAGAAGCGCGCCTGGTGAGTTCGACCCAGCTAAAGAGAGGGAGGAGAGCTCGGCGTCAGCCGGGCGATCCGACTGGTGAGATGATAATGAGTGTAGTCCTTTTTACTTCTCTCAATTTTTGGTATGGAGGAGGGGAATGTGGTACTAAGATGAAGGGAGTACGAAAAGCGGAGCACACGTTATATCAAGCTAAATTTCACATCGGAAATTGAACGATTTCCTGCCATACATAATCTCGAAGAGTATTCTGTCCATCATCAAGAACAGAAGCCTCACAGATTCCTTGACAAGTGAGGTCGTTCGAGGCGAGCCGCGCTTTTCGAAAGGTCTCTTGCATATTGTAGGGACACATATGATGGCCAGAAAAGTGAGGTTCGTTTATGTTGCGCGCTCGTGGGAATAAGACAAAGCCTAAAAGTAGGCTGATGGTTTGGATCCCCAGTGGACAAAATTTTGCTTTTCCATAAGTTCTATTTCTGGGTACGTGGTTGTCTGAATCTTTTTTTTAAGTATTGAAACATTCATGAAAAAACCTTAACACCCTTTGCTCATGAATAAAGTGCTCCCCCTTACAAATCAATTAATATTCACAAACCCGGGCTCTTCGGCGTCTTTGGCTGGCGCCAAATGTCATTGACTCCAAAAAATAGTGTCAGGATCGTGATCAGGACCACAGGTCACCCTGAAGACAAACGTTAAGGTAAGGAAAATTTTTTGACTTGGGTAGTAGTCGACATTCGGCCGGCAGTGGTGACCGCACTCTCGTATCATCGTTACAGCGATGACGTAAAGATAACGCAACGTACAGGGGCCAAACGGTGCCGTCAGTCTGGTGTGAATGGCATGCATGGCATGCGTCTGGGTAGGAATTAATACGAGAGCAATACTTTAGACCTTCTTCGTTTCCTACCGGCTAACCACTCCACAAAGATGTTCTCCCCCTCATAGAGGCTAACGATTCGTACCTACTTATCGGTAGGAATGGCATTCTTCCTTCTTACTTCGACGACTTTTTCATCATTGCTGTTAGTTACACGTTTATATTACTGATTATCCAATTGGGCTGACGCCCACTACTGCACGCATGGTTGAACCTTGGTGCTGTTCATTGACAGGATTTCCGTGCCAACCCCTAACACTTGACCTAATTCCAGTGTTTCGGAATAAGACCTATTTCACCATGTGTCCCCTCTTTGATCATGTGCCAATGTCTGGCACTAAAATCATTCACCATTCGTTGGGGATAGGACAGCTTAGCGGTTGAAATAATTCCTATGATAGTAATATCGAAATCATAGTGAAACGTCTGCACATCCTAGTATTTCCGTTGAGCAGCTTTGACATATCCGTCTGTTGAGGGCTCCTATCATTCATCACTGGCTGAAGTTTTTAGCTTTATTTTTTGTTGAAATTCTAGAGTTTAGCAGTCAAATCAATTCCGACTATACTGCTAAAGGATTGAAACATCTTGGCGCACTAAGTGTTTGCCTACTGATTCTTGGGTCCCGGTGGTCAAGTTCAGTCGCAAACAGTGCAAAGATCAAACAGAAGGTACTGAATCTCATGAGCCCTTTTCAGATACTATACAACTTCCACAACTTGTCTCCCAACACCAGTGTTCCCTAAATGCCTCTGAATGACTTGCTGATCCCCAGCGTTGCTACTACTCGTGCTATAACTTTCGGAGACTTTTGCTCTGGAATGGCCCCTCTTGCTATCTTATCTGATGTTATCACGTCCTGCCATCCACCAATGATGTTCCCATCCTGCCTCCCATATCATTCCTTAGAACCAATGTTCCACCGTTGCTGTGACGCGAGTTATGAATTTGATGAGGCAACGTTCATACTTCGCAACAGCATCGGCGATTGCCGCGATCGTCAGTACGCGGCGGAGCGCGCCCCAACGATAATACTTGAAGCGCTCCCAGTGCTATTAGAGAAAATCGGCTTAATTTCGTGCTTTCCCTTCTATTGCAGTTGCCTCAGCCTAATAAAAAAACCAAAGCTTGGTTTGACCCAAGAAAAGGTGGGCCAAATTGGTGCGCTTCTTTTCTATTTCGTCTTTGATTTGGTATAGAAATGAGCAAAAAGCGTGAGAACTTCATTCAGGAAGTTTCTTTTTGTTTCTTTTTCACTCTTCGAGCTTATACATGAAATTATATAGTTTGCTCCTCTTTGATGTTGCATAAAGGAATAAGTCTTCGATTCCTAGGTGGGTTTCATTCTGTTTCTTTCTTTTCGTTGTTTGAACTAGCCTTTATGCCATAACTTTTTTCGAAATTGGAACAGTTGAGCCAATAGAAAACTTTTAAGACACTAGTATAGATTGAAACCTTCTCATATTCCAGATCTTCTTAAGTACAGAGAGTCGTAAGTTTCCAATTAATAGCCATTATAAGGAGAAAAAGGTCTCAAAATTGGATTCCCTTACTTATTAAAGCGAGCGGTCCAAGTATTGGGTCGGCCCATGGGAAATGGCTTTTTCTCACACGAAATATCGCGCTGAATACGAAAAGGTTTGCCGATGATTTTCATAGTGTTTTGCAGAAATTCCTTGCTTTAGTCGATAGTTCTCTCAGTTTTTTTAAAGTTCCTTTTTCCACAAAAATTTAAGTGCCAAACCGGATTGTCAGTTTCGACGAAATTGAGCATCTTCGAGAGCCCATTTTTTTGCTTCTAAGTAAAGAGCTACAACGGCACATGCCTAGTTGTTGAGTGTATGGCCAAGAAGCTATCTCTCTTAGAAATGGTTACACGGTAGAAGCGATTCAAAGAACTCAGTTTCCATCTCACAGACAAGCACCGAGATAAAGTGCAATAAGTGGTTGTCAAAAACTCACTTCTGGATCGACACGACCCTCCATTTCAATGGAATAAAAATTAAGAAACAGTAAGAAAGCAACCATGCCATCTTATAAAGCAGAACGTTATCTTTAAAACTATGTAGAACATATTGGGAACAAATGTCACTTCTCTTATTAAAATTCGAATGAGAAAAAAATGCCATTACTTATGGGCCAACCAAATAATAGCTTGGTTCGCGCTCTGTCGCGTACCGACCATCTCGTCGCTGCTGTCGCGAAGTATGACCTAATTTCTCCTTTTGAAGCTCCTTGTCGGCTGCCATCACATCCTGCCACCCACCAATGATATTCACGTTCAGCCTCCTATATCGCTCCTTAGACCCACGTTGAAAGTTTGGTGACACGACACTTTCAAGTTCCCTTATGGTGTCTTATCAGCTGTTATCACGTCCTGCCACACACCAAAAATGTTCTCGTCCTGCCTCCCATATCATTTTTTGGAATCAATGTTTTACCGTTGCTGTGACGCGAGTTATGAACTTAGTGACCCCTCCCCCCTTCTGACAAGGGAAGGATATCAACTGGTCATGGCCATCCAGAATAAGATGTATACAGAAGCGTCTTCGGACGCTGATATCAGATCTGACTTCCAAATCTGCTATGCGATTCTGGATGAGAAGTTACAGACCTTTTTTGCTACCGTGCTTGACCATTGCGGTGGGCCCCCTGCCCATGTTTTGCGCTTGTGAACCCCTTGTGACACAGCCTTCGCCGTGGCGCAGCAGGTAATTGGATGGACTCATAGTTGTGGGACGGAGGTTCGGATACTTGATGAACTTCGTCGTTTTGCTTTTTCTTGAAAAGTATGCTAAACAGTTGGGAAGTAACTTAGCGTAGCTGTCCGACCACCAAGACCCCTCCCTACTCTTAATTGAGCCCCGCGAACGATTTTCCTGGAAAATTACACTTTCACCTAACTTGTTCAAGCAAGGGATCGAATACACATGCATGCCTGCCTGAAACACGTGAATTGCAAGATTTCACCATCCCGTAGGATGAGAACGCGTGTGGCCAACGAAAGATTTCGACATCCTGGTAGCTCTACTCACCCACGGCCACAACACCAGCCAACAGCTCTATGACCGTGTCTACCATAACTGGAGAAATGATCGACCCAGGGCACATCATTGGTTGGAGATTTAAGCCGGTCTGTAGGACCCCCCCCCACCTTTTTTGGGCTGTCAAGCGGAGGAGGGGTATATATTACGCATGGAAAAGGAGAATCACCAAATGTCAACCACTGCTCCTACAACGTAAGTATGACCTCCCCTCCCAACAATGACCAAGTACGGCCTCCCCCCTCCCCCCTTTACAACGTCCATGAAGCGAGAAAAATCAACTATCAAAATAAATTTTTCCCTGCTCAAATACGATCCCCGCTCTCCTGGCGGCCGAATACGAGCCACCCCTATTGGGGATTCCCCAACAACGATGTGGCCTGGTTCGACCCGACTCTGATGCTATCAGACCTAGTGAAAGAATTTGGATCTTGCGATATTGTTCGATCACTATCCCGCAAAGAGAGGAAGATTGCAGATAGCTCCCTGCTATTTTGCGCAACGCACTGCACAACAATCTAATAATCGACTGCAAGGAAGATAGCTTCTCTAGTCACTTGATGGTGGCGATGAAGAAAGTTCCCTCAGAGCTAGAAGAACTGCTCCAGTCACCTTTGGGGATGTGGAGGTTCCGATAGAGAAAGTAGTTTTATAGCCTCAATGTCTCACTTATGGATTTCACTTTGTACAACTCCATAGCATAGTATGTGTGTGGTTTAGGTGAGCGAAGCCATGGCCTTCTACCGTTCTAGTGCAAAGAAAAGCCGCTAATTTCCATGCACGAAGAGCAGGTTCCGCTCCATTGCTACCGAATACCACTTGCGGAAGTTGAGTTGAGATACTATCAAAATGATTGCTTTCATTGAAGTCAAAATGAAACCCCTCTCAAAAATCACACATAGGGCCTTATAAGAAGAAGGGAGGTGTCTTGTTGGTCTGACAGGGACGCAAAACCACTTTCCAAGTGTTTAGCATACGTTTCAAGAAAAAGCGAAAGCGAGACATGCTCAGGGATCCGAACGTCCGTCTCACTGCTGTGTGTCCATCCACTTACCTGCTACATCATTGAACCACGGCGACGACGACACAGCACAGGGGTTCACAAGCACAAAGCACAGGCAGCCCACCGCAATGGTTAAGCATGGTAGCGAAAAAGGTCCGTCACTTCTCACCCAGAATCGTTTAGCAGATTTGGAAGTCAGATCTGATATCAGCGTCCGAAGACGCTTCTTATGGTATACATCTCATTCTATAGCCATGACGACTTGGTATCCTTCCCTTGTGAAGCTCCTCATGGTTTCTTTTCAGCTGTCATCACATCTTGCCGCCTACCAATAATGTTCCCATTCTGCCTCCTATATCAATTATTGGAACCAATGCTCTACCGTCGATGTGGCATGCGTTATGAATTTGATGACCCTTCCCTTCAAACCCATTTTATGGTATCTTATCAGATGTCATCTTTTCCTGCCAAACACCAGTAGTGTTCCTGTCCCTCCTCCTACATCACTCAATGATTCGAATTTCTAGCGATAAAATTGAAGGAAGTTATAAATTTCCGGTCGAACACACACACATAAATGGAGCGCTCACCGGACGGTGGGGCGTTCCCTACGACCACGCCGGCGAGTGTTCCGCTGAATGCGTGTCCATGGAAAGCCGAGTAATTGTAGGAAATTATCATCATTGCCTCTCCGTCTCTGACACTGACTCTGCGCTCTAACACACCCCGCCGCGCCCTCTACTCACCCTTCCGTCCTGCAATCTCCCGATCGATAATGGCTGACGCTGTCGATCAGCTGATTCCTGCCGCATTTTCTCCGAATTCCTGCCATATTCAGCTTGAAAAAGCTTTTTTCAACTTTCGGCTTCAATCGTTGAAGGTGGGTATTCTTATCAAAATTGCATCACAATTTGCATGGATTTAGCTTGGAATTCCCCTAGAGAAACATATTTTTCCTTCTAATTTTCGGAACTCGTCCAAACTTTTCCCTATTGTCCCCACTTATTTTATGTTGTTGACCGGGTTTTCGAAGTAGTGTCTTAGATGTGATCTCGTTATTATCGAGAACCATCACTGACTCTCTTTTGGAGCTCGAAGTCGCCTTAGTGGTTCCCTCAACTCTCCTGAAATTGGTGTGTCCCTGCTGACTGTTTTTTTTCTCTTTCTTTTGGATTCTGTCCTCAAATCTGCGGTAATGTTGGAGTCAAAAACCTCAGCTTTTTCAAGCTGAATGTAGAGAAAAATACTGCGAAAGTGCTTTGAAAAAAATACAAAATCAGCTGCTAGGGCAGTTATTGATCGGCAAGAGTCCAGAACGGGAGAGTGGGTAGATTGTGCGGCGACGTGCGTTAGAGCGCAGAGTCAGTGTCAGAGACGCAGGGGCAAGGTTATTGCGGCTTTCGACCAACAGGCAAATATTGGGCCGCTAGCCAGCGTGGCCTAAGGACCGCCCCACTGTCCGCAGAGAACTGCACTGTACATACACACACACACACCCACACACGAAATTTTCTGAAATCTTCCCGGACAACCAACCTAATATATACACACTGACATCATCCCAATCAGTGGGGTCGCAATCAAACGGTCCCGTCTGCGACCTTGCCTCCTTTTGTGGTTTCCTCTCTGGTTCGATCTTTACCGATCACCATAGACAGAGCAGCCGAAGGCAAGGTCATCCCGACCGTGATGCCGTCCCCGATGATTCCACTGTTCAAACTATACACCCAGGCACAGCATTCGATGGGGATTTTGGTCGGGCCTGTACGGTCCCCTTTTGGGGTTCGGTACGACCCCCCCCCCCTTTTTGCCGTTTGTAAAAGAAGAGAAGAAAAAATATTTATCAGACTCGAACCTGCGACGAAAAGCATCCCAAATAAAGCAGGATTGAACTCTAGGCGAATAAAGGAGAGGAGATTGAAAAGAGAAAAAAATACAAAAGTGTCATAAGGAAAGAAAACCAAAAGAAATGCATAACAGCCTAAACGAAGCCGAGTAACCTCTTTGAATAACTTTCCCGCGCGCACCCGTTTGAATCGGCGCCGAGGTACCAAGAGGGAAGGGAATTTCTGGCAGGACCAGCCGTGGGAAACAAATTTCCAGTAAGTAGGGTGTCTTTAAAGGACATACTTCCTCAAAAGCGGACCTATGGGGAAGAGGAAAGCGTATTCGTGTAGAGGAAGGTTTGATCTTCCTAAAAGTACTAAAATGTTCATGAAGGCTCGCAAAAATCACAGAGAAATTGCCTTGGGGATTCGATGGGAATTTTTTTCAGGAACAGGTTTGAATCAATATATTTTTTTGTAACTCAACATTTCACAAATCTGAGAACGGATTCGAGTGTATGAAAGACTTACTCTTTCTAAAAACCTACTGAACTGTTTCGGAAGTCTCGAGATCTATGAGTTCTGGCGATGGAGATTTCTTGCGCAGTACTCCGAGCTGCGCGAAAAACTCGTTTCCTGTGTACCTTTTCAAGTGAGCGTGTTCGATTAACCAGGAACGCATGAAAAACGTATCCTGTGATGGAGCAGGAGCAGAATATGGTTCGTTTAGCTCCGACCACGCTGACTTTGGATGCGCCGCGCACTGAGGTCCGCGCAGAAGTGATGGGTTGGTGCAACTTGTGCGTAATGTCTGTCCACGCGAGCAAATGTGTCTGTAGGATTCAAGGAGGTCCACGGGCGAACCTGTGCACTTGTTTACAGTGTTTTTCGTTGCGATATGGAGCGTGTCCTGTCGAGGCGCCAGATTCGTGCTCCGCCAATTGCTGATTCCGATGAGGGAGACCAACTGCTGAAAACGTCTGATACGAACGATTATGGTAGTCGTTTGTCAAAAAACAAGGTTGGTCAGGGCCAAGCGCGATCGTGGACACACCCCATCATCCCGCGACGAACCAGAGTATGAGTTGTACTGTTTAGTCATCAACGGACTTACGAGATGTTGTCGACTTATTAATAATTCCAGTTATTTCGGATTAGTTGATGGTTGAAAGTTTTGTACTATTTTTTTTACATATCCAGAGTCTCTACGAAGCAGGTTCCGCTACACAGGATTCAGCACATTGACACCTTTGCGCTGCTCGATACTGGCTACCGCACTCATTACGACCCCCCCCTCTCCACCCCCTTGGCGGCCAAATACGACCCCCCCTATGGGGATTTCCCCAACCAATGCTGTGCCCTGTATACACACCACTTTCGTTTGCCATGACTACTTCCGCAATCAACTGGGTGGAAACCAGCGCGCTTCAAGGAGTGGAGCACAAACGATGAAGCACATTCCCAAAAATTTTCCGTCGAGGTGATATAGCCAGTGCGACAGGAGATTTTCCTCAACTTTCTACCATTTTTTCCGAATTTCCCGAGAAATTTTCCTAATTTTTCCCTGAAACCTGTCCAGGGGGAGGAGATGGGAGTGGGAGAGAGGGGATATGTAGTGCACATAAAACAGGGAAAAATCACGCAAAAGTCAACAAGCGGAAAACCAACGCGACAAACGCGACAGTTTCCCTCTCAAACGGAACTAAACTCCCCCCCTTCTCTCCAGCGAGCAAATACGACCCCCTCCCTCTCCCTATAGAAAAAGTACGACCCCCTCTATTGTTTCACACAACGATGCTGTACCCTGCTCCCTGATCAGGGCCGACTCTTGAACTGGCCGCCACGGTCGAACGACAATACATTTATTCGAAAACACCAGTGACTTCAGTTCTAAGGATTAAGTTACCTCGAACTGGATATGACGGCGCGCGGCATACGCGGGCACATCATTGTTGGATTCCGCACAGGGTTGAAAAAGTTTTATTTGATCTGAGAAAAATTTTTCTGGATAGTTGATTTTTCTTGTTTAGGGGATGCCATAAAAGGTGGGGGAGAGGGTCGTGTTTTGCTTGTTGTTGGGAGAGGGGAGGTTGTGTTTGGGTTCTGGCCTTCCAAAGGGGTTGCCTGATTTTTCGTGGCTTTTCCTGTTTCATATGCACTACTATGAACGTTCCCCTCCCGCCCGGTAGTCAGCTCGATGAGGGAGGGAGGAAGGAAGGGAAGGATCGTACAAATCCCCCTGAAAATTAGGCTGCACGGACTCGACCAAAATTCCCAACTAATGATGTGCCCTGTTCATAACAGTTTTTGAAGTGAAGCGTAACACACACCACCTATCGGTTGCTCAATTCAAAAACTAGTGAAATAACATGAGATTTATGAAGAACGCACGTGGAATACGATCATACCTTAACCAGCTGCTGAATAGCTACGTTGGGACCGTGCGCGTCAGAGAGTCGACTATCTCGGTAGGTGCAGCCATTGAATCAGGTGGCACATATCTAATCGATTGACACATTGTGATACTGGAGTCAAACATTTTTAATTTAAGTGTCAACGTAGAATAAGAATCCTTTGAAACGATGAAAGTAATAGTTCCTTTGAAAGGTGCTCAGCCGGACCATCAGCACATTTCATAAAAGTCTTAAAAATAAACTCACTGAAATTTCCTATAGCATCGTCTAGGTGCGAGATCAACAACAGGCCTAACCTGAAAATCAAAAGTAGCTCCTGAAAGTGAGAAAATGTGACTCAAATAAAATAGTGAAATAGACTGTTGTATGTATATTCGAACGATCTATGAAGCACCTTCAGAATGGAGAGTCCAAAAGGATTTCTTGAAGCTCTTCTGTGTCATCTCCAGCGTAATGGATGTTAGATGTGAACCGGTGAATCACCGAAACCATAAGTCACAGTAAGCAGCCTTACATACGATTACACGGTTGAATATTTGATCAGTATCGTTTTTAACATTTTCGCATCAGTCTTTCCTCTGACAGGGTACAGCATGGGGATTTGAGAAAATGGCGGTGTGGGTACGACCTCCCCCCCCCTTCAGGAGAGGGGTTCGATTACGACACCCCTGCTCTAAATGACAGCCATTATCTTTGTTCATACGAAACGGCTCCCTGAAATGGTGTCAGGAATCTTGCAGTGCGGACTATGCTCCGAAATTCTGGCAAAGTGAGGCTGTTGTTCGTTCTGCAGATTTTTGATCTGGTTCCGCCCACCTCGGCTGGCCCCGTTCACAACATTTATTGCCCCACATTTCTCACATGGGTGACCAACTCAATATGTTCCGGTCTTTGAAGTGCTCTGGACCGCTTTATAGAATTTTTGTCTCTGGCTCTGCGCACCTCGGAGCAGGCCCGCCTACAATTTTGTGCCCGCAATCCTCAATCCCAGGCCTCGCTAACCTTGATCTCTTTTATCCCGATTTCTGTAGTGTTCTGGAAAGCTACAAACTTTTCAAATCGTCCCTGCGATTAAGGGGCAAGCTCCGCCCACTGTGGCGGCGTCTCAACTCAAATAGCCATTGAGCTGAGAGGTCAAAGGTGGCCCCGGTAGCGTAAGTGGTAACGCAACTGCCCGGTAAGCAGAAGATGCGGATTCGAGTCCCGCCCGTGGTCCGACTTTTGCCCACAACTCAGCATCCTTGTGGTCTCAACACACTTTGAGCGTGTCCAACATTCGCCAGATATTTAAATTCTGCATTGTTTTTTTGCGAATTCTAAACACTTTGGCGAACAGGGTTCTGAGTTTTATAAGAAGCGCCGCTCATCTTGAGTATGCCTCGCCCATATCGGATGTGTCTCCCATAGTCACTCTGGCAACTCCTTGCTAACCTCATTCCACTTTTTCCCATCTTTGAGCTGCTCCGAAAGCCAATTGTGAACCTTTTTGTGGCGGAACCTCAAAATTTTGGCGAGTGCCCCGCCCACTGTGGGCGGGGCTTCGCCATAAGTCAAGTGTGCTTTTCTTCTTTTCACATGTCACATGTCACATCCTACCCATCGCCACCTTGACCCGACCTCTCCAAGTCGTTCTTCAGGTCCGAACCGAATTTCGGACAGACAAACAAACTTACGAACAAAACAAACAACAAACAAATCAAATCAACAACACAAACAAACAGACGAAGCGAATTATATATATGGGGTGATAACAATATACAATATCTGGCGAGTGTTTGGCACGCCTAAAGTGTGTTCAGACCCGCCCGCAGTGGGCGGAGCTAGCCCTCATTCGCTGGACACTCATTTCAAAAGTTTGTAGCTCGGTTCCAGAACACTCCAGAGACCGGAGAAACGATGGTTGAGGTTGGCAAGGGCTGACCAATTGAGAAGTGCGGGGCACACATGTTCTGGGTGGGGC
The DNA here is from genome assembly GCA_036418165.1 of Cooperia oncophora. Classification (NCBI taxonomy): domain Eukaryota; kingdom Metazoa; phylum Nematoda; class Chromadorea; order Rhabditida; family Trichostrongylidae; genus Cooperia; species Cooperia oncophora. The sequence continues at coordinate 30,266 of MU912111.1, read as the reverse complement.
CTGCTCCGAGGAGGGCGGAGCCAGATAAAAAAATCTGTGAAACGGTTCCAGAGCACTCCAGACATCAGAAAAAAAGTGGGGCACGGTCAGCAAGGGCTAGCCGATTGAGAAGTGTGCGGCACACAGGAGGCGCGCCAGCGTCAGTCGGCGAGCTGACTGGTACAATATATACTGCATCTATAAGTTTTTCGCACTTTTCATCTACTACACACATAGACCCTTGATTACACTTTCATTCAACAGTAAACCTGACTCCGACCCAAAGTTTTTGATTTTTTTTTGGGATTCCCCGCGGAGTGGGCTTTTTCCCTATTTTGCGCGATTGTTACCCTGGCATGAAATTTCAAGTTGGGGAAAAAACACAATTCTCACCGGCCAACACAATAGTTGATGTTTCGTGGCAGCTCACATCGAGGTAAGGTCTTTAAATAACGATATAGGATGTAGGCTGCCATAATACACTGCGAAGCATAATCATAGTTCCACCCATGAATCTCACAAAATCCCGTCTTACACGAGGTTTTTAAAAATGCCCCCGTGCAGAAAATGTGGTAATTGCCATTACCGATTCGCATGCCAGCACCAAACTCTAGCTTGAAACAACAAATTATTTTTCGTCAATTTTTTCAAAAACTGTCGTTCTGACAACAAAGCAAAAATATAGTTCCACCCCATAATTTCCGGCTGCATCTCATTTTGGTTCGGTGAAACTTCTCATCATTATGACTTCTTGCCTCTTCTGGGCTATAGCAAGCGGAACTTCATAAATGGGCCTTGAAAAAGGACAGTTTGTCGCAAAGAAGGCTCAAAAAGTGGTGAATCGTCAAATGGCGCGCGATTCGGGCCGCACTCATCATGCTATCAACGATTTTTTCCAAGGGAGCCACAGGATATTGAGCTGAGAAGAGCTCTGGACATCCTTTTTTGCTGTCCGATCGGAATAACCGCCGTACCCTTGGAAAGCATCCAACTCTGCAGTGTCGTGTTGGGAAATCAAGACATCTTCGGAGGTTAATATCTCGGAGAATACTTTTAGACGTCTCTTGAAAAACTCCTGAGTTCACCCATAGGAGGAATATAAGTTATGTACTGATTCCAACGAAAAACCATCGCGAAAACCTAATTGGCTTTGCTCGAAGATGTTGCCGAACCCAATGAAGTGAGGTTGGCTTTTGGCTACGGTGCCCTAGTGCTTGTCTGTAGTGTTTTTTCAGTTTTTTTTCTCGCGGTCGTGCTTCTTGATGAATGATTCAACTGCGACGGCTCCGACGAAAACCGATCCCGCTGGCACGATATGAGGGAAGACAAGTTTCATTTTTCTGGGCGGAACTGGATGTGGTCTCATGGTCTGGGCTGCCATCGCATGAATGGAACGTCTGAAACTGCGCTCCGTATGAAAAAAGAAATGATTTCTTCCGCCATCTAGAAGTCGTGCAACGACGTCTCCTTGCTTTCTGACGTGGAAATCAGCAAGAAAGTCCCGTTTTCATGCAGGATAATGCATCAGTTCATAGCAGTAGAAGCACTCCAGCGTGATTCAGTTGTCACCAAACTGCTCTTTTGCCCTAGCCAGCGAGTAGCCCCGACTAAATATGAGCGAGAATATGAGGGGCTGTTGTGGATTCACAACCCTTCAAGTAGTATATTATAGAGTCAGCCTATCAGAGTGATTGATAACACATTAGCCAACTCAATGGTACTCCCAAGATAAGCACCCCTTGAAATCATACCGCAGGCATGGCCTGGCGGTATCGTAAGTGTGTCATTGAGCAGATACTCTATAAATTCCCGTTGGCGCGGTGCGCTCTTTTAACTCTTATTTTAATTACCGCCATCGGTACGATACCTGAGCACCGCCCACATTTGCCTGTATATAAGCCTACTTTTTAGTGCATTTATGTCGGTTACACGGTTCGGTACGAGCACGTCGTAATAAATATTTACACGTGCAAGTGCTTTCATTGGTAAAACACCAAATTGGTGCATCAGCCGGTGTTGAACCTTCCGCCCCTTCTGCGCTAGCTCTCGTCAGTGAGAGACAGAAGGAAATCGTTCAAGTCTTCCCATTGACTCCGACCAAGGACGTGGGAAACTTAGACGAACACTCCAGAAGTTTTCACGATCCGCCCAAGGACGTGAATACTAACTTCTACAACAGTCTCACCGAGTTACCTCCAGAAGGTGCCGGGAGACTAATCTCAATTTTCTGCGCTAGTTCTCTTCAAGAGAAACAGACGACTAAACACATTCTTTCCAACTCATTGGAAAGACTCTTCAAGGTTTTCTCACGACTGCGACCAAGGACGTGAGAAACTCCATCGAAAGACCTATCGTACTTCCTCTAAAGCAGGGAGCGGTAGGCAAAACCAGAAGACCAGAGGGGCAAGACCTCACATACGAGAAGAAACTCGGAAGTTTCGCCGAGACTCCTTCGAAAAGGATCCGGGAAACCGAAGTTCGCGTCCTCCAAGAGGAAGCCGAGAGAAGCATACGAAGACCCGCGTGGCAGGAAACATCATCTTACACGGAACCATCCGGAAGTCAAACTTCAACCGAATAGAGTGGAAGATACACAGCGTCACTCATATTGGTTGCGAAACAATCAAGCTAAAGAGCAACAGAAGACGAGAAGACCTCTTCTCTCTAGAAAAGCCGACAAGACAAAATGGCTGAAATTCAGTTGTTCAAAACCAAGATTACGCTTGCGTGCAAGCTCATACGATCAAGCGAGTCAGATCTGAAGCAGCTGGATCAACCTTTTGCATTCCCTCCTCAAAAGGACGAATGTGAAGTCTACATCAGAGAAAGAACGGCTCAACTCAACCACTTGACGACAACAATCACAAAAGCGAAAGAGCATCACGACACTTACGTTGGAAAAGCAATCGAAGCAATAAGTTCGCGATCGGAGCAAAAGGAGCGAGAGAAACTAATGCTAGATTTGAACAACCACCTGGAACTAGAGTCTAACGGCTTGGAAATCGAGACGCTCCAATTTTTAAACAAGATCGAGCTCAGAAAGGGGGAGCTGGCACAACAAGCCTTCCTGATCACGAAAGCTTCTAGTGTCACCAACCAGGCTGTCAGCAGCCAGAGCAACTCATTCAGCGGAGCGGACACTGCCAACTCGTATGAGCGCAATGTTCGTGTACGACGCCCTGTGCTTGAAGTCCCAACATTTTCCGGGAACTTCAGAGAGTTCAACACTTTCTTTTCTGTATTCGAGTCCCTCATACACAACGATGCGGACTTGAGCAATCAGGAAAAATTCCTTTTTCTCAAACAAGCAGTGAAAGGAAAAGCAGCGGCCTCAATCAGCTGCACTCCCGTCAATGGGAATAAATACAACGCCGCAGTGAGCATTCTCAAAAAACAATACGACAGATCGTCTAGTATAGCGGACATCTTGATCAACGAGATCGAGCACCTACCGGCTCAAGGAAGCTCGACAAGTTGCCGCAATACGCTCAGTGCCATATCGTCTTGCATCGTACACCTGGATCAAGCTGGAGTACCAATGAGCACAGACCGAGTATGGAGACGTCTGATCCTCTCCAAATTCACAGAAAACATCTGTAGCCAAGTCATAAAGAAGGAAAACGAAGCTGGTACAGGATTTAATGTGAATGACGTTATTGAAGCCGTCGATGAGATCATAACGCTCCTGGAAACTACTGAACTAACAACAAGGTCCCTATTCGGTGATACTCATGACACAGTTGACGAGGCTACAGTACCGAAGAATCACGGAATCAGATGCTTCCCTAGTCATCGAACAAGGAATCCATGCTTATGCGGAGAAATGCACTCGCCACAACAATGCATCAGGTTCCCTACCCCTGAGGCGCGTCGAATGGAAGCCAAACTCCAGAGAGTCTGCTGGAAATACTTTGACAGAAATCACGGATCGAAATTATGCACAGCATTGGGACAGTGCCCGAAATGCAACGAGGATCACCACTCATCGCTTTGCACCTCATCAGGAAGCGGACGCGATTCAAGCCATTTACAAAGCGGACGAAGAATTTCACCAGTGAACTCATTCCAGCAACGAGAAGAAAGGGTTACTTTCGCATCCCAAAACAACTGCAGACAGCCACGACGTTGGAGCTCCGACTCAACGCGTGAAGTGACCAGAATGCACCCAGCACACACAGCACATATACCGTCTCTTCGAAACTGCGCAGTGGACTCTCAGCGATCGCAGTGCACTCAACACGTGCTGCAAACGGCATCAGCGTTGATTTTTAATGAAGCTGAAATGGAATATCAGCCAATCAGCATTCTTCTCGACTCAGGAGCCCAGATGAGTTTCATAAAAATGGAATCCGCCGATCAACTACAGCTGCCCACACTAAGCTCCACAACTTTCACCACATCTGGAATGGGAGAACCATGAAACTTTCAACTCAAAGGAAGTTGGAGTAACTCTCAAAAGTCTTCACAGTACCAGGAAACTGAAGAGACAACCGATTCACTCCAAGAAGAAACTCACTTCACCAACATGGACAGCAAAGCTGTCACATTCCGATATGAGCTTCATCAACAAGAGAAGTATCTCCAACGCTCAGCACAGCCTAAAATCGTCTGAGGTCACTCCTCATCTTATAATAGGACAGGACCTACTTCACCAAGTCATCTGCTTTGACAGTCCAACGATGACACTCCCATCAGGACTCATTTCAGCACCGACAATCTTCGGGTACACGATTTCCGGCACAAGCACGATCAGAAGAATGAAAGCCAAGAACGGACTTGTTTGCAGCTCTCATTACATTGCACTGCAGAGCCGCGCCACCTCCAAGAGATTTGGAAGAAGCACTACACGTTCGTTCCAAGTGGAAACACTCTCGAATACATTTACTGATCAATATGAAGCGTCAGCTCAACACACTCAAACAGTGCCTCGAAGGTCGACGAGGAAACGTCTCAAACAAGCAATACAGACGAATACCACCGGGAAATACTTGAAGTGACGTCCGGTAACTCTCCCAAGACTTACGTCAACGCACCGCCAAAGATGATCTATCGCACCGCAACGCTTACAAATTTCCACTCATGCAGTGACTGCCATAACGGTTCTGCCACTGACTACAGAAGTCAACGTATCAAAAGAGGACGAAGAGAGCGACCACTACGTCCAGCATTGCAGTTCAATCGCCAAAGAAGAACAACATTTCTGTGAACAATCCTATGATTAACTAGTGACTGTATATTTCGAGACTACAACAATTCGTCCTTTCTGTGATCATGTTTAGCTCCTCGTTAACATAGTGATTTCAGCATTTGACTTCGTCATGATGTTATGTTATTTATTCTTTCGAATTATCGTACTGAGCCGCTCATTTCGCCCCCGCCCCAGTGTTGTGGATTCACAACCCTTCAAGTAGTATATTATAGAGTCAGCCTATCAGAGTGAATGATAACACATTAGCCAACTCAATGATACTCCCAAGATAAGCACCCCTTGAAATCATACCGCAGGCATGACCTGGCGGTATCGTAAGTGTGTCATTGAGTAGATACTCTATAAATTCCCGTTGGCGCGGTGCGCTCTTTTAACTCTTATTTTAAGTACCGCCATCGGTACGATACCTGAGCACCGCCCACATTTGCCTGTATATAAGCCTACTTTTTAGGCATTTATGTCGGTTATACGGTTCGGTACGAGCACGTCGTAATAAATATTTACACGTGCAAGCGCCTTCATTGGTAAAACAAAGGGGCTTCATGGTGCGTATGATCCATGAGAGTAATGCAGAATTCCACAAGGTCCGTGGGCTTAGGGAGTTAGTCATGGGGCAGTTGGCCGACAGCCTATTAAAATCTCTAATCGAACATGGGCCATCGTATTTTCCAACATAATTGGAGAAATAGAGTTCCAGTCGATTACTGGATCGAAATTTACTCATTTTATTGCGCACTTGTTGTTGGTATATTTGATTTCGGTGGAACTATATTTTTGCTTCGTTGTCAGAACGACCATTTTTAAAAAAAATTGACGAAAAAAAAATTTGTTTTTTTCAAGCTAGAGTTTGGTGTTGGCATGCGAATCGGTATTGGTGATTACCACATTTTCTGAATGGGGGCATTTTTGAAAACGTCGGTAAGACGGGATTTTGTGAGATTCATGGGTGGAACTATGATTATGCTTCGCAGTGTATAAGCGTGCTGTATAATTAATTGTGAAGTGCTGGATTAAAGCAATTAAACAGCTGATAATACTGTCCAGTTAGCGTGCAGTAGAGCGCCTGCACCTTGGATATCCTAAACTATACCCACAAATGAGGGAACGATATCCGACCAAAAATCCCAATTCGGTCAAACGATTACTTCTGGATATGTGACTTCTTGGACAGAATACCGAATATTCTTTGGCGCGAAAACGCGTGCCACGGCGAGGCACAAAAACTCGCTTAGGTTACGAACTCTGCTGAGAGCTTGGCACGAGACTTCCTAATCACCGATATAATTAGTGCATGAAAACAACATGATCATACCTTCGAGAACTCTGGACGCACAAGCATGTCGATTCATGGGCAAAAACTCGACCCCAGGCGGTCGACAACCCACGCCTCATGCTTTTCAGGCGAGTGCGCTGCCGGTTACTCCATCGAGGCCACTGTTACTCTTTCACTTTGACGGCCCTTATGCCGTGGCAAATAGTGAGACGGTCAACCACATCGTATTCCGTCAAATACTGGCCGAGAGCGGCGAGGGAGGAAGCTCCAGAAGTTTTCAAGGAGTAGATGTGAGTTGAGGCTACAACATAAAAGCCATCACGCTGGAAGGGTGAGAGGCGATGGCGCACTCGCCCGGAAAACGTAACGTGAACGTACTAGCCCTAAAGGAGGATGGATCCTTGGGTCTCTCCCTAGCAAGGGCAGACAACCACAGTGGGCGCGACTTCCTTCCGCTGCCTGCGCCCAGCTTAGTGCCAGCCTCGGTAAAAATCTAGAAATGGCGGGCGCCGCAAAATAAATGTCGTGTTTGTCTCGGTACACCAAATAGTAGCGAAATTGGCAGTGCGACCGTTCTTATAACACCAGTGCCAATAATGAATGCTATAGCCGTACTAAGGACGCCAAATAAGTCGCGGGGTTCACATCGATATTAAGGAAAAGATGATGGCTAACAGCGCAATCAATAAAAATAAATAGGAAAAAGACACATAAATGAATTCTCCAGTCAAATTTACTCCTGGCATATATACCATTTTCACTTTAAATCGGACACTTTTGCAAACAAATCCAGGACGTTTTCAAATCAAATCGGACACTTTTCAAACAAATCGCTGACGCTTTTCAAATCAATCGCCGACACGTTTTCAATACCAATCGGACACATACGGACACATTTCAAACCCAAATCAGACCCCCCCCCCCCATCAAATCAAATGGACACTTTTTCAAAACAAATCGGACACTTTTCAAAATTCAAAAAAAAAAAGAGGGACCATAGAAAAAGTTTTATAAAAATTCAGAGCTTAGTAAACTTCATTGTTTAAGTGGGCGGCGAGATCAGATCTGTATAGGTTATGAATCTTTTTCAGTTGAAGTAACGTGCGTTGCAAAGAGCAAAAAACGAAAAAAGTCAGAGGGGGAGCGGATTTCATGTAGCAGTCTCGGAAAACCCTGTCCGCGCTGAGAAAGAAAGAGAAGTGACTCGGCGGATAATGGGGCGGGGGTTGCCAACGTACTTTTAAGGTGGTTCTAGTTATTCAACCACCAATTGTAAGGGGGTGTGGTCGATTTGATCTGAAAAGTGTCCGAGTGTTTGAAAAGTGTCCAATTTGATTTTGAAAAGTGTCTGATTTCGAGTTTGAAAGTTGGTCCGACCTCCCCCTTGCAATGTGTCCGATCTTTGGTTTGAAAAGTCAGTTCCGATTTGATTTTGAAAAAGCGTCCGATTTTTTTTGAAACTGTGTCCGATTTTTGATTTTGAAAAGCGTCTGAATTTGGTTTTTTGGAAAGTGTCCGATTTTTAAACGTGAAAATGGGTATATATGCAGGAGTTAAATTTGGACTGGCGAGCAAGTCTTCATTTATGTGTCTTTTTTCCTATTTATTTTTATTTGATTTGCGCGCTGTTAGCCATCATCTTTTCCTTAATATCAGTGTGAACCCCGCCGACTTAGTTTGGCGTTCTTAAGTACGGCTAATAGCATTCATTATTTGGCACTGTCTGCGCATGTTTACATTAAGACACGGTCGTCGCACTGCCAATTCTGCTACTATTTGCGTTAAGTTTTGTACATGATCATACTCGACATTAATTTTGTGCGGCGGCGCCGCCATTCTCTAGATTTTACCGAGGCTGTGCACTTAAGAATGGCGCATCCGTTATATATGGAGAACAGTCGCGCACTGTGGGTTGTTTTCTGTCCCTTTTTTGCTAGGGAGAGGACCCAAGCGATCCATTATTCCTTCCTTTAGGGCTAGTATCGTCTATATCGTACGTTTGGTCCGTGGACGCGAGGCCGCCATCTGCCCCTACCCTTCTTCTAGTCGCGTTTTGATGGTCTTTTTTATGTGTCTATATCTACATCTATCGTCTTGAAAAGAATAACCCGACCTCCCTCGCCTGGCTCGCGGCCAGTATTTGACCGGAATACGATTTTTCCGGCTGGCGTGTGCTGTGGCTGCACCGCTCTCACTATTTGCCACGGATAAGGCGTCAAAAGTGAAAGGAGTTAACGAGGCGCCTTTCTGAGTGGATGTAACGGCGTCGCACTTCGCCTTGTGAAAAGGCATGAGGCCGTGTTTTTCGACGCCTGGGCGTCGAGTTTTGCCCATGAATCGGACATGCTTTCTGTGCGTTCCAGAGTTCTCGAAGGTATGATTCATGGTTTTTTCATGCACTATATTATTATCGGGGTGATTTAGGAAGTCTTCGTGCCAAGCTCTCAGCAGAGTCGGTAACCTAAGCGAGTTTTTGTGCGCCTCGGCGTGGCACGCGTTTTCGCGGCCAAAAGAATATTACGGTACTTCTGTCCAAAGACAGTGCACATATCCAAGAAGTAATCGATTGAACCGAATTGGGATTTTGGTCGCGATAATCGTTCCCTCATTTGTGCGGTATAGTTTAGGATATCCAAGCGGGTGCAGGCGCGCTCTTAACTGCACGCCTAAGACTGGACAGTATTATCCAGCTGTTTTAATTGCTTAAAATCCAGCCACTTCACAATTAATATTAACAGCACGCTTATACACGTGCGAAGCATTAATCATAGTTTCCACCTATGAATTTTCACAAATCCCGTGCCTTACGACGTTTTTCAAAAAATGCCCCCATTCAGAAAATGTCAGGTAAATCACCAATACGCATCTCGCATGCCAACGCCAAACTCTACGCTTGAAAATTGAAACATAATGTTTGTTAGGGGCGCGGTAAGGAATTTTTTTTAAAAATGGTCGTTCTGACAACACGAACGCAAAAAAATATAATCCACCGAAATCAAATATACCAACAACAATGTGGCGGCATATGTAAGAATGAGTTAGAATTCGATCCATGTAATCTGACTGGAACTCTATTTCTCCAATTATGTTGGAAAATACGATTGCCCACTGTTCCGATTACGGAGATTTTAATTAGGGCTTGTCGGCCAACTGCTCCCATGACTACACTCCTAAGCCACGGACCTTGTGCGAATTTCTGCATTACTCTCGATGGATCAATACGCACCATTGTGAACGTCCCTTTGTGTTATTTACCAATGAAGGCGGTCTTTGCACGTGTAATATATTATTACGACGGCGTGCTCGTACCGGAACCTCTATATAACGAATATAATATGGCATAAAAAGTGAGTGCCTTAATACATGGGCAAAATGTGGGCGGTGCTCAGGTATCGTACGAATGGCCGGCTACTTAAAATCAGAGTTAAAATGAAGTCGCACCGCGCCAACGGAATTATAGAGTATCTACTCAAATGACACACTTACGATACGCCAGGTCATGCCTCGGTATGTTTCAAGGGGTGTTATCTGGGAGTACCACTGAGTAGGCTTAATGTGTTCAGCCAATCGGCGTCTGATGTTAGGCTGGACTCTATAATATTTACTACTTTGAAGCGGTTGTGAATCCACAAACACTGGGGGGGGGCGGCGACGGCGAAATGAGCGGTGGCTGCAAGCTTACGATTAATTCTGAAAGAATAGAATATAATCGATAACTCATTGGGACGATATGTCAAATGGGCCTGAAATTCACTATGGTGGTGTTACACGATGGAGCCTAAACATGATCACAGAAAGACGAGAATTGTTGTAGTCTCGAAAATACAGTCACTAGCTTAATCATAGGATTGTTCACAGAAATGTTGTTCTTCGTTGGCGATTGAACTGCAATGCCTGGACCTAGTGGTCGCTGGTGTGGGTTCGCCTCTCTCGTCGCTCTTTTTGATACGTCTTGTTACTTCTGTATGTCATGTTGGCAGAACCGTTTATGCAGTCACTGCATGAGTGTGGAAATTTGTAGCGTTGCCGTGTGCGATAATGCATCTTTGGGCGCGTGCGTTGACGCTGAAGGGCTTGCGAGATTACCGGATCGTCACTTCAAGTATTTTCCCGTGTATTCGGTCTGTATTGCTGGTTTGAGGACGTTTCCTCGTCGTACCTCGAGGCACTTTGAGTTGTGCTGTTGTGCTGGAGCTTAAATTGATCTAGTAAATGTTATTCTGGAGGTGTTGTACCACTTTGAGGAAACGAACGTTGTAGTGCCTTTCTTACAAATCTCTGGAGTGCGGAGGGGGGCGGGGCTCTGCAGTGCAATGTAATGAGAGCTGCCAAACAAGTCCGTTCTTTGGCGTTTCATTCTTGCTGGTATCGATGTGCTGGGTGTGCCGTGAAAATCGGGTG
>MU912110.1:28449-64074 GCA_036418165.1 Cooperia oncophora | reverse complement strand
TTTTAAAATTGTTCAAGAGAACTCACCTTGCTGTTCCGCAGCTTGAAGGGCTGAAAATAAAAAAAATTGCAGCCGATTTTCATCGAGATCAGCTGATCGGCCGCGGCGTCTATCACTGAAATAGCGCGCCAGGTCACCATACCGGGCGCGCAAATGGGGGCACGGAACAAGAGCGCGGGTGACTGTTGAACCGTTCTGCCAGCGAACAGCACCAAGCCGCAGCCGCTGTCGCGTCACAGGGCAGCGCGGCTGAGCCGCCCCACCGGTCCGTAATGATGAGGACTGTACGTGCAAGGTTGCGCGCACCTGGGGAAGACAGTCTAGGGCATGGGTGGAGAGATCGGGAGGGTGGTGCTGGGAAGGAGCAGGCCAGGCAGAGATCAGTCAGTACTAGGGAGCAAGCAACCTAAGATAGTGAATCGTGAAATTTCTGAATTATTGCATTACGGCGTCTTACTTGGGCAAGCGCTATGGGAGAGTGAGGCCTTTCAACCAATTAAATGGGGTGGTCGAATGCATGGCGCGAACACGAGGAGATCAATCAATAATAGGCAAATTGTTTTTTCATACAATTCAAAGAGAAGAGAGACATGAAAACATACTAAGGTTTCAGAATGAGTTTAGTTTAAATGACAAAAAACAAATCAAAAGTGGCACAGAATTTCGCACATATAAAAAAACCATCTTTCAATATAGCGGCTCTGGATAATGGCAATCTGGGGTCGGGTCGTAATGGCAGTCTGGGGTCGGGTCGTATAGTGCGTCTTGTGAAACGGAGATGTTCTACTTTCTGACGATGTTATTGATTGCGCAGACGAAGGCATAATTAGAAAGTTATGACCGTTTGATGTATAAAATCTTGCGTGTATTCTTCATTTCGCCCATCCATCCCCATCTCATCAAAGATATTTCTCGAACAGGAGGAAATTCAAAATAAGTTCACTAAAACTACTAAACAACGAACATGTTACAAATTGCAGTATTTTTCCGTTTCACAAATATTCCACTTGCAAGAAGGCTGAAGATTACAATAGCCGGAGAAGGAGCACCTGCCCTGCCCACTGAAAATGAGTACCCAAAAATAAAACCTACTTTGATGCGCAATAGTAGCCCTTACGTGATTTTTCCAACTTATCGGTGCTAGAAGGATATCGTACCAAAACCATGTCTTGGGGGGGGGGGGAAATTGTATTGACATCACTATTTCACATCACTATTTTCACATCACTATTTCCCATTCTGATGCTGTACCCTGCGTGAATGGCTGATTTCGTGATTCCCGAATGCAGTTATCAGCGTTCATCATGTCGGTGCCCAGTGCAAGTGAGTAAAGAACAACTGGACCAAAACGGCACCAGCAATATATGAGAAACCTCGAAATAGTGGGCAGAAAGGCATGGGGGAAGGTCAACACCAAAAACCACGAGAAAAAAAATAGTGAAAAACAGGTGGGACACAGCGACCCGAAAATTGCTGGAGGAAGCTCAGTGATGAGGTCAAGAAGCACGCTAATCCCGCCTTCCACCTGTAGCCAGGAGCTGTCTGGGCGAAAACTGAGTGATGCTATGTGCACTGCTGCTCCTCGCACTTGATTTTACGAGCAGTTCAGGGTACAGTGGCCGCCTGCTTTCCTACTCTCATAATTTAGTCCAAAAACGAGCTATTCCTTGCACTTTAAAGAGCTTTGGATGAAAGACTCCCTATGGAGTACATGCTGGGCGGAATAGAGGTTGCACTCGAACTGGGTGGCTACATTTCCACAGAGGCTTGTCTCTTACAGAATTTCTAGTGATTTATCCAAATCTGGTTACACGCGGAGGTGGTATGGCAGGCTTCCTGCGTGCCCAGTGCAGGGTCAAATTCCGAAACGGGTCTCACAGAAGCCAACGAGGCCCTCTACCTTCCGGGACCGCAAATCGGTGCTAGGTATGTCTAGGAGAGTCTAGGAGGATAAGAGCACTGATTCGTACATCGGATGGTTCCCCAAGTTGTTGCATGGGCTATATTGTGTTTATTGAGGAGCCACTATAATTCTGAATAGAAGTGGAATGCGTGGCGCGTACCAAAAAATGATATCGAATAACAGCGAAAACTGCATTCCTATCCGTATGAAGTTGTACGAAGACGCGAAAAGTCCTAGAAGTAATGTTTGTCGACGAGGGGGCATTTTGTATTATTATTGCTTCCCTAGTTCCGGTTTACAAATCTCACTCTGGTAAAACTTGTGAACTCTTGTGAAGCTGAAGTAAGATCGTCTAGCCACTATCCTAAAACGTGTCAACTCGAGAAACGGCTACCTAGATGGGTCGACACATCTATGGAAAGCAAAATGCCCCCCCCCCGTCGACAAACTGCGCCGAATAGCAGTCTTCAGTCCTAATCCAGGTGTTTTTATTTCGGGCACCACTGCAGGATGAAATGAAAGGAAAATGGGAAATGGATCACTGGTGGAAAAGGATTACAAGCCTACTAGAAAAAAAAGTAGATATTCAACAAGATATTGGAACAAGGAGGGCTGTACTCTCCCTCTGATAATCATTCCACAATTGAGCAGAACTTTCCTTCAATCTCAATATGTTCAAGTTAGGGCACACACTGCCGTTGGGGTGAGTCTTTGCAGAAACCCTCCCCCCTCTGGTGCGACTTCCCCCGCCTACCAAATCCCCATGCCACCTAACATATTCCTATATTCTCCCAACTTCCATCCACTTTCTTACAGTCTTTTTCAAAAATTCTCCACTTTTCCTCACAAGCTGCCGTCGAGGGAGGGTGGGGTTTGGTGGGTATAAAGCGCAATTGCAACAGAAAAAAACCTGGCCGAAGTTAACAAGAGAAAACATTTTTCTGAAGGCAAGTACGGCCTTGCCTTCCCTCTGGCGACCAAGTGCGACCCCCTCCCTCACTGGGGATCCCCAACCTACGACCGTTAGACGTAAACTGGCCCCAATGAGGACTCAGGTCAACAACTTTCCGTGCCGAAAGAAAAAAAAAACTTGAAACAGAGCAGAAAATGGCTTTTTCAGTTTTTTTTTATGTAAGCATTGATTTCAAATGACTTGAAGCCAACAAATCTATGAGTAGTTCCATCTAAAAAGAGAAACTTCCCGAGCACAAGTGAAGATAAAAATTCTCAGAAGTGTGATTCTTGGCCCGGTTCCAGCTTTTTTTATTGTCACCGTTTTATATGTTCTTGGTCCCAGGAGATGGAAAGTGCGAGACGTTAAAGAACGTGAAAGGGAAATATCTTCTTAGTAGAAGAATAAGGGCCTATAATCTCAGCCAGTACGGACTACTGCAATATAATAAATGATGCCATGAGGAAACCATAGACAAATGTCTGCCTAGTGAGCACTTAAGCTAGAAGTATGAGAATTTGAAACTTCATTTTCAGATGTTCTGCACGAAGAAAACCACGAAGTAACTGGTAGCTTAGCACGGATCTCACATCGTGTTCATAGATGTTTTATAGACCCGAGCGACATTAAAATTTAATTAGGCCCGTAAGAAATTGTGTTTTTTTTCTAGCTTATAATTTTGCGCTGCACATAAGTTGTTTTACCGTTGACCGTCGAACCATCTGATAAAGGATTTTACGCGTAGAGGGGGTACGCTCAGCTATTTTACTATTATTTATTGTCTATTGGTTTTCAAATGACTAAAGCGTAAACGTTAGCTAGAGACTAGCTAGCGTTTCTGAACCTCTCCCCTTTTCTGCATCGCAGTGAGCACGATTGCTGGGGGCGGGCTGTTGCTGCCAACGTCATTGGTGAAAGGGCTGCGCGAGGGCGTTTGGCCACACCCCATTCAGCCCTTCCACCAGTGAACTTCATCCAACGTGCCAACTGCCTCTGATCAAGGAACTAAAGCCGCAGAAGTCCATTTTCGTAGTGTATAGTCAAGAAGAGGCACTTCTAGCAGCCTCCCAAATCGGAAGAGTGTACGCCCTTAACTTATCCATTCCTGAAAATGCATGATGCGCAAGTGCAAGGAAGGGTCAAGCACGGTTCAAATGATTTTATGATTTCGATTTTTAGCCCGAAATAGATAGATATAGATCCGCCGCCCATCTAACCCCCCCCCCTCCCACTCCCCAAGGATCACACTAAATGCCTCATCAAATTCGTTTGGAAGTCTACTGAATCATGCATTCACGAATACCTACGCCGAATAATGGACAATCTATGGAGGTCATGAAAGACTCTAATTTCTTTTCTTTACATAGATTGAGCACCAACTCCACATGGTGGGAGCAATCGCAAACATTGGTGCACGGGATGCGCACATAGTCGCTCCTTATCCTGCCTCATCTAACTGGACTGCTCAGACAAAAGAGGAAGTATCACACTTCCTCGCTTGTCTGAGTAGCCCAGATAGAAGACTATGAGACTGACCCAGCGTCGCGAATCCACAGTGAGAGAAGAGTATGCAGCAGCTGTCATAAGTTCAAGTTTTGACACCCACTCACTTGGACCGCCTTCTTACGAACGCCCTCTACAGTTGACTCATGGGTGCACGATTGTTGTATGGTGGAGCGGCGATTTCATGCTGATGGCGCTCGTGCGGGTCTCAGGGTGTTCGTAAATTTTTTTGTCGCATTTTGTTCCTTGGAGAGTCACTTAGCAACGATACGTCCGTTACTGAACACCACTACTCGCAATGGCAAGCGCGGGGTTTGTTTCTAAGCCGTCCCGAGAGACGGTGTTCCGCATCTATACTCTTCATAAATTTTGAGCTGCCTCTGATGCTTCAGTACCACGATCAAGCAGAGAAAGCTGATCCAGAGCTCGAGCTGAGTCGAAATACCCCATTTTCGTCTCCTTGACATCCAGCTTCAGAGCTTTGAAATTTAGCAAAGATCGAGGAACTAAAAGAATTCCAGCAAGCCTTGATGAGCGTAGAGTCCTCTACTAAATAATGTGGACTCGTTGAGGGAACTTTTGATTCTTCATACAAATTTTATGTTACCAAAAACGCCATCTTTTGGGTCAACTAATATACAAGGAAGTACAGTGCTTTCACAACACAATTGTCTTGTCTCAACGCATTTCAGAAAAACGTTACAGGACCACCTACTAATATTTGTTCCAGATAGAGGTAAGTAGTAAGTAAGTAATAGCACTAATACAAATCGAATGATCCCTAAGTACGAAATGTTAGTAATGCTAGTAAAAATCAGGAAATTCTTTTGCTAAAAGAAGAAGAAGTTATCGCATATGTAAGTGAGATAAGCGCCCTCACAGGGCAATGGTGGGCTGGATGTCAAGTTTCAGAAACGAGTTGGTGCATCTGAACAGGAACTTGAACTTCTTCACACTTTCCAAAGCTGCATGCCCTAAGCTGAAACCATTCCTAGAAAATGTGTAATTTGCCGCTATTCAAACTTGAATTCGTTAATTGTTAGAGCTAATTTTTATGTTAGGAGCTCAAATCCTCCCACGGATTCCCGTAACAGCTGCCAAGATGGAGGGGTTATACATGTTGCCGGATGACATTTCTTTTGCAATAAAACAACAATATAGCAAGGAACGATATTTGAAAGAACGTTCCGAAATGCCCTTATGCGCTTTCACACAAGCTTTAAAACCCCCAACGAGGGACCACTGAGGTGGCGCCGCTGGAGTTGTCATGATTTCTGCAAACAAAAGTTCCTTCATAGGGCGTGTATTGGGGCGCTGCCAAAGCGGTCTCTTCCACCAATAATGCCATCCTGAGCCCTCAGTGATTGGCGAGAAAGGCTGTTCTGGCTGCCTGCCAACTCACGACCCTTCACTCGCCCTATCAATTGCAGAGATCATGGTCATAAATCTGGTCTTTTTTGGTTTTTTTGGACTTCCCAAGCCTTGATAATTCGTGCGTGCGCACAGAGAAGTCGCGTGAGCTGGGGTCAGCGGAATTGATCCTTTGCTGAGCAGCGTTCATACTTCGCGGCAGCAGTGGCATCGCCGGTTTACAACCGAGCGTGCCCCAACGCTACTGCTTAGACCGCTCCGAATGCATAGTGCGAGAAAACGGCTCAACTTAGTGCTCCTTCTTCTTTTTAAGCGCAATTGTCTTAAAACTAGACTGTGATGTCGCAAACTCGAGTGAGGTGCATTGGTGTTGCAAATTCCCTCGGGGGGGGGGGGGGGGAGGGCTTTCTCTTCCTTTTTTCGTTATTCAACCCCTAATTGTCACCACATATATATAATTCGCTTAGTCACCACATATATATATAATTCGCTTAGTCTGTTTTGTTTGTAAGTGTAGTAGTTTGTTTGTTTGTTTGTTGTTTGAGTTTGTAAGTTTGTCTGTCCGGAAATTCGGTTCGACCTGAAGAACGACTTGGAGAGGTCGGGTCAAGGTGGGGATGGGTAGAGCATGGGACAAGAAATAAAAAGCACACTTGACCTATGCGAAGCCCCGCCCACAGTGGGCGGGGCACTCGCTGAAATTTTGGGGTTCCACAGAAAAATGTTCATAATTCGCTTCCGGAGCAGCCTAAGATGGGGAAAAAAGGGAATAAGGTTAGTAAGGAGTCGCCAGACTAACTGTGGCAGACACATCCAAAATGGGCGGGGCGTACTCAAGGTGGGCGGTGCTTCGCATAAAACTCAGTAACTCGGTTCGCGAGAGTGTTCAGAAGCCGCAAAAAGCTCAGTGCAGAATGTGCAGATACGTAACTATCTGCGAAGTAATTGGGCATGCTCAAAATGTGTTGAGATCCGCCCACAGTGGGCGGAGCTTGCCCTAAACCGCAGGATACTCACTTTAAAAGTTTGTAGCTCGGTTCCAGAGCACTGCAAAGACCGGAAAACGTGCGTCAAGGTTGGCAAAGGTTAGCCGGTGAGGACTGTGGGGCAAAAACGTTGTGGGCGGAGCCTGCTCCGAGGTGGGCGGAGCCAGACAAAAAAGGTCTGTAAAACGCTCCAGAGCACTCCGAAGACCGGAATAAAGTTTGAATTCAGGTCAGCAAGGGGTCGCCGATTGAGAAATGTGGGGTATACATATTGTGGGCGGGGCCAGCCCGAGGTGGGCGGAGCCAGACGAAAATTCTCTAAAACCGTCCCAGAGCACTTCAAAGACCGGAAGAAAGTGATTCAGCAGAAGGTCGCCGGTGAGGACTGTGGGGCCCAAGAAATTGAAGGGCGGAGCCTGTTTCGAGGCTTAGCCACACAAAAAATCTGCAGAACGGTTCCAGAACACTTCAGACACCGGAAAAAAGTGGATTAAGGTCAGCAGAGGGTCGCCGGTGAAGAGTGTGGGCACAAAAATTGTGGGCGGGTCTGCTCTGAGGTGGGCGGAGTCAGACGAAGAATCTGTAAAATAGCTCAAGAGTACTTCAGACACCGGAGAAAAGTAGAGTACAGAACAAAAGGCGGATATCAGTTGAGTCTAGAAATATATGAGAGAAGGTACGCGCGGCGAAGCCGGCTCGCCGCCTCGCGCAGCTGCGCCTCGCCCTGCGCAGCTGCGACCGCGCCCTGCGCAGCTTTGCGCCCGCCTGCGAGCCGCGCCGCGTGCGCAGGCCCGCCTGCGCGGCCGTAAACTATAAGTGTTTTAGAAGTTAGAGAAGTTTCGCCAATAGCAGACTTTTGAGGCACTTGTATGAATCGAAACAATAAAAACAAAAGGAAATAGAAGAAAGCTCACCTAGGGAATGAACTTGCCTTTATCCCAAAGTCCAAGAAATGATGGTTCCCCTGCCTTATATTTCAGATCCTATTGATACAGAGAGTCGTAAGTTTTCAGTTAGTGGCCACTATCAAGAAAAAGGGTTACACAAGGTGGGCTCCCTTATTTAGTTAAGGGAGCGGTGCGTGTAGTAGTACTACTTAAGGTTCATTTTTTGCTTACTTCAGTAAAAAGCAGAGGTGTGTTGTTCATAGAGGAAAGGCCGTCGAGAAACCACCAGTCCTTCCGTAAAAGTGAATGCATGGCATTTTTTTCCTTTTTGAGTTCCTCTGCATTAGATCATAGTTGCCCATCGTTCTGACGGTTGTGAGCCCCTTCGATAATGCAGGTTTTCTTGCTCCACAACGCTGCAATTTTTGGATGCTTAAGACAATCTCTTGCCTGAGAAGAGACCGTCCGCGACACAAGCGCTAAGCCTGAGAGATATTTAACAATGTTTTAGACACTTTCCCGAGAAAGATTCAGACAACTTGCAGAGCAATTCGGTTTTAGGTCATCGTTTCCGATAATTCTTCCCTTGTCACATTCGGGACCGTGTGACACACATGGTGTATCACGATCTTCAGATGCCAAAATTCCGCTGTGTTGTGACTGTTGGGCAAATCCTTTGCGCTTATATGTATCCCTGTAGGTATGCAAATTCCCGCATATGACTGCGCCATGAGAAGCTCCAGTAGTTTATACTAAAACAATATGCACGAGGGACAATTTACCGCAGAATGACCTACAGGCCATTTGGTGGTCCGATCGCAACTGTGACACACTCTTTCACGAAAAAATAAGGACTACATGATCTTGTTCTATTTTTGGATTGAAAAATTGAGGTTAAGCATTCGCCCATGTTTTTCACCTACCCTGTATAGGTGAGAGGCAAGACAGGTCGTGAAAGGGGAGTCGTACTGAGGGAAAATTTTTTCTCGAGGGGTTGGGGGAGAAAGGGAGGGGATAGCGTTTAGCGAAAATTTTCTGCGCCGTAGTTGATGGTTCACTGTGACTACAAGAGCCACTTTTGCTGACGACAAAATCTAACCGGAAATGGGTGGTAAACTTGCTGAGAAATGCTCAGTTCTCGACCTACTGTTAAGCCTCTATAGTGGCTCCTAGAGGTCAATTACTCTCTGAAACTATTGTTTCTAGCCTGCTAATCATAGCAAGTCGTGTAGTGATAACAAGCTCCGCTCACCACGAGTGCGTGCTAAGGTCAGATCATGAATTGGCAACAACTTCGACCAATCAAGCTCAGTATCCCTGCGATACGGTTTATACCATCGTAATCCGGCGGGGCGGTGCCATCAGGCGTGAAATAGGCCCGCGGCTGCGTTTTCCACGAATCGGGGAGATAATAGCCACTGATGGAGAGACATTGTGGTTACCTCATTTAGGCCTACTGACACCCGTCGAATTTCGACAATTAGATTGATTGTCACCTGGTTCGTCCCGGAGGGCGAAACACTGGCAAGGGGTGGGGCGGGAGGAAGGGGAGCGGGGGGGGGGGTGGTCATTGAGGGCGCGAAGCTCATTTAAGGAACGTTTCGTTGCATGTTGTAGAGGTCTTTGTCGGGGACAGCACAGGGGTAGTTCATCTTCGCTGCGCCTTCTGGGACCGCACAGAGGCGAAAGAAAAAAAGTCCTACGAGTCTATGGCGTTTTGACTACAGAAAACATTTCGTTTTTTACGGCTATTCGGGTGTTTTTGGCCCGTTTTCTTCCTGACAAAGGCTTCCAGCATAGACGAACACAGAAAAAAGTAAAGAATGCAGAAAAGCAAATTCGTCGTCCAGGGGATTCAAGCTACTGACTTATTGTTCGCCCTTTTTTTTCTTTTCCAGGAGCACGTACGGGCTACACTTTTGTGTTCCACCGTGTACCTCCACAACATGTAACAAACCTTTTCAAAAATGGGCTCCACAACCTGAAACACCCCCATTCTGAGCTGTACATTGACTGGTCTCCCTGCAAGTCAATGTGCAGGCAAAAAAAATTCCGACTGCCACTACGATTCTGAATGAAAGCGAAACCCGGACTCCAGAATGGGAATGATCAGGAGCGAAGGCTTTCTCCTTTATAATTTTGTGCTCAACTCTGGCATGGGAACTTTTAATGGATTCGATTTCCGGAAGAGGTATATGTAGCGACGATCTGTGAATCTTCACGGTTTGTGCAAATAATGGGAGGACCTCGATCCACCGAGCTATCCTCTCTTCGGTGAGGTGGTCCTGGTGCTCGATTCAAAGGGCATGCTATTTTAGTGTAACTCTCTTTGAACTAGCTAGTAGATGCATGAGTAAGTTTTTAGTTGCTAAAATGTCGCTTAGACATCCAGATTGTCCTGTCCCTCATCATTCTTTTATCATTTTTTATCTGTCTCCACTTGTACAAGCGAGGTATCTCAACATTCCACAGGTTTGACACAGTCATTCCCTGAAAAAAAGCAATGTTAATAATGGCTCCTTTCTTCTGATATGGACACTACTGATACAAAGAGCTGGACGGACAGATCAGACATGCCGAATTCATTCGATGTTTTTCGGTGGTGGAGGTGGTGTAGTGGCAAGAGGGACGCCTATGACGCGCGCCGGGCGGCCCAGGGATGAAATCCCAGATTCACCGAGGCCCACCAAGCCTTCTATACCCCGGGACGGTAAATTGGTACCAGATTCGTCTGGGAGGATAAAACACTGACTTGTACATCGGCTGGCCCCGCAAGTCATTGTATAGGCCACATCGCATTCAATAAGCCACTACGATTCTGAATGGAAGTAGAATGCGTGCCGCATCCCACAAAGGGATTGATCAACGGCGGAGACTTCATCCTTCACTTACCCTTTTATATATTTGTCATCTATTTCCCGATTATTGATCGATTTTGAAAGGATTTCAGCAACACTATTCGCCTTTTTCTGCGTTGCTTAGGTTTTCTTTCCACTTGATACTTTATTTACTGCTAATTTTCTGCCATTTTTCAGTTCAGTTTTAGTTCGACTCTGGTACCCTTTTGAAAAGTTGCTCACCGACCTCCGCCGATAACCAGTTCCTTTCGAAGTCATAGTGTCAGCTTCGTATTATTATAACTCATATTCCTTTTACTGCGTAACCGACAGGTCCGGATAAATCGACGGCGTTCACGCTACAACTAGTTTTATACTACTTCAGAACTATTGGTCCATTTCATCAGCACGATAAGATGCTGTGACGCTTTGAGAGTTCTCCTATGAGGACGAGGAGATCAAGGTAGTGGTGCTTCAATGCAAAAGTCCTAGTACTGGATGTTTCACCTAGAGCACACCATCGCGTTGTGATCATTACTTGAAAAAAACGACCCCATTCCTAATTCCATCTTCAAAAATGACCCCCTCCCCATGCTACCTATCACTTTCCTCAATTTTCCCAACTTCCTATCCTAGATATTCCCAACTTCCTTTTTCCATTTTCCCGAAAAAAAATTCCAGTTTTTGAGCCAAAAATTTTCCGTGTATACCCAATGCGAAACAGAAATAATCCTCAGTTCTTCCATAACGTCCTATCAGTTTTTCCGAAATTTTCCGAAAAATTTTGCTGTCGAGCGGGGGAGGGGGGGGGGAGGTCGTCAGGATTTAACTATCATTTTCAACTATCGGAAATAGTAGTTGTATAGATCTTTGGCAGTCCCTCTCCCAACAACGACCAAATACGACCCCCCTAACCCGCTGTCAAATACGACCCCCCCTGCTATCATCACAACAATGGGGTACCCGGGTTATATCTCGTCACAGAGAGCCTGGTGGCAATCTCCTGTTGACCTACGGCTAGTAGAGGTTCACCAGGGTAGTGGAACTGTCTTCGGGATCGTTCAACCTCTTCAGCGGACCGTTTCCGAATGTTTACCGACATTTCCAGGCTCCGAAGAAAGCCAAGGAGCTGAAACATCAGCATAATAACAGAGTTTAACAGCCTTTGAAAGGCTATATCAACACTTCATATGGATCTTTCGGTGTTCCTCGAAGAAGTCGAGTCCTCTGAATTACTCTGGCATGCATTAGTGCTTGCTGGAGTTCACTCGATGAATTTATGTCCAGCAAAACGACAAATAAGAAGGGATGGTAGTTCTTTCAGAAGAGCCAAATAAAACGGAACGTTGCTTGCGAAAAGAGAGCAAGTAGCAAAAATTCGCGGACTTACGTGGTTATTGCGGTTATTGTTAAAACTTACCAACTTAGATTACTGTTTTGAAGCTGTCAGGTCATGCAAAGTTTTCGGTTTATTCACTGAACATCTTCGCGTGTATGGAATTCTATTAAATAAATGAAGCCATCGAAAATTCGCTACTACTTATCTTACTCGACCGTTATGATCATGGCATAGTTACATGTACAGGGGGGGGGGCAAAAAAAAGTCACTTCGACCGAGTCACATATCAGCAAAGTTTTCGCTGCCCAGAGAGAAGACGTGGATACGAGTACCAGGGCGGAAGATACCCAAGATGTTCCTCGATAAGCAGGAGCTGGCTCTCGCCCATCACCTTCATGTACACCAAAATATGAAGTCATCTCCAGTCGCAGCCTGACTGGAGAAGACCTTTGGAATTCATGTCACCTCCAAACAGCTGCGAAACTTCTAGTATGGAGTCACCCATGGATAGCTACCTGGAGACCAGTACTCTCGATCTGGAAGACCTCCAACATCGAGCAGCTCCGACAACGTCGCTACGGTCTAGGACATCATCTTCACCACAGTCGCCAAGGCGCGGGTTGATGGTATGGACCGGAACCTGGAATGGAAAGACCAATATTTTCTTCGTGGACCCCGGACTGAAGGTGAGCGCTGGCGGTTACATCGAGCAACTCGAGAAGAATATCCTCTCCACATGTCGTCGCCCGTACCTTCTTGGAAACTTTGTACTGCTACAGCATTGGGTGCCACCACATGGAATCGAAGGGCGTTGGAGAAACTCTCGCCTACTTGGAATGGAAGGGGGCTGAGTACCTAAAGAAGATGGAATATCCAAGTAGGTCACCTGACCTGAATCCCCTCAATTACCCGGTTCGGGCGGAGTTCAATAGGGTGGTCTACGGTGGCGGAGAAATCGACTATCTCGCTGATCTCAGGCACCACATCGCGGTCGCGTGCCAGAATCTCTCGATGGCGCTCGTCCAGAAGGCTGTGGCGGAGTGTCATGATAGTATTTAATATGCTCTTCAATATGGTGGTAAAAATGTCCGATCAGAATTCAATAAAGTGTAACTTATAGCGCCTCGAAAGTCAATGAAGGAATGACATTCCCCCCCCCCTGTATAACCAACGGGGGTGCGTTGGGTAGTATACAGGGGGGGGGGGCAAAAAATGTCATTTCTTCACTGGCCACGACCATACAGCATTTGTAACAATGTCGTGCTCCTCTTGTAAAACACCAGTGGGGGCTTGTACAGTAACTGACGCTGGACTGTAATGGCTCTCGAAAAAATTCCTTCCCATAGCTGATTCTTCCATTTAGGCGCTCATCATGCTTAGAATTTCTGAGGAGCGGCCGCAGAAGTGTTTTCGCATTGTGAGAAAAAATGAACTCTCAAGGGTGTTTATAAATTCAGGGTACATAGTACGTTGGCACATTGGGTACACGCATCCCAAGCCAGCGAGGGGGTCGTACTTTGGTCGCTAAAGAAAAGGGCCGTATTCGCCGAGGCGAATTGAAGTATTCGGTTTTTCCGTTTCACATGTGCCATATTCATCACACCCATTCCCTCCTTCCCCGTGCGACGGCGGGTTTTTTTGGGTAAAGAAGAAATTTTTGGAACTGCTCAAAAAAAAGTCTGCGAAAGTGGCAGAAAGAAAATTCGAGAAGATGGTAGGCAGGATCGGAGCGTGTGACGTCGTACTAAAGGGGGAAATTTTAAGGGTAAAAGAGATACGAGGGTATTTTGCAATATTTACTCCAACGACAAGACGTGCCCTGTAGACTACTCATGAGGCACAGGCACAAAATAAATGAGGAAATCTGAATGATACTGCGAGGTTGTTTCCTCATCAATCATAAATTTCCCTGATTGGCCACCCTCATGCTTCCAAGAAGTTTCGTGCCTTTCATCCACAGTATGCTGGAACACTTGTGTGCTCTCAATGGCTCTTGAGCAACTTAGGGACACATTGGGGTGCTCTCAAATGGCCGTCGGTCTCAGCACAAAGCGTTGTCGCTCCTTGTGTTGGCGATGTGCCAACGCAAATTCCCCACAAACCGTGGGCTGCTAGCGGGGGTGGCCGCCTGATTCGATTGTCCTGATTGCTAGTGACACACTGGCATTCTTTATTCAGTTTGTATCGTAACATAATCATCGATACCCGTAGCATCGAAAATTATACAAATAGAACATTCCATAAATAGTAACAGTGGTACAATCACAAAGGCTTATTTAAACTAATAGATTCCATTCAAATTTCAGGTTTCTTCAAGCGTTTCACAATAATGTACAAGTAATATACAGAACGAAACTCATAGAGAATTGAGGAGAGAAAATATTCAAATAAATGTCAAATATGAAAAGAGAGACGCTGTTCGCCTCGAAAGAGGCAAAGAGATGGGGGAGGGGGGATTCTGCTAGTTCACCTGCTTCTTTAGTTTAATCGCCGAGAAGACTATTAGTAACTTACTTATACTCTTCAAAACTAGTAATGGCACGAGCTCCACTGAGCTCCTCTAGAGCTCAAAGGCCTTCACAAGGTGATCTGGTCTTCACAAGGTGGTCTGTTCAAGCTTCGCTAGGTGCTCTTTCATAGTCTCACAGGGGATCGCAGGTCTCCACGGAGAAGGCAGGGGGAGAGATACCCCTTCTCCCACCTTCTCTCTAGGGCGGACAGCGTTGAAAGTGATTTTACTGCAGAGTAAAACAGTATCATTGGGTAAGCGTTGCGTGATGAGAGTAAAGGATTACGAGAGTTGTCCATATCTCAGCGGTTGAAGGGGAATGACCATGGACGCTTGTGAACTCGGAGGCAGAAGACAGCTGCAGGTTCAGGTAGAGAGGTGTGCACAGCGTACGAACGCGTAGGTCACAAAAAACGTCTCCAATCACACGTCGACGGTCCACTTATACGCCGGCATCGCTGCGCAACCCATTCCGTAGACACTCCCCTTTCGAGGCCGAGAATTAGGTTGTGACTGATAGCTAACGTTAAAGTATACGTCCTATTATTGTTGGAAGTCACAGAAATTTTGGCCGTGTATTAGGCAGGATAGAACGGTTTTGAAAATAAAAGTCAATGCAAGGAACACTGCCTTAGTTCAGTTGAATACCCCCGACCGCGTCTCGAACTTCCTTATCGTCACCGGTGTCATCTTCGTGATGAAGTTTGTGTACTGGAGCCATGCACAACACAACTGGTCTGTCAGTGGTTTTGATCTGCAAAACGAATCCTATTGGTTGATTCCATATACTAGTTATGAAAGTTCCAAATTTCAATTTCATTCGGAAAATTTTTAGATTCAATAGGAAAATGTTTAAGACAGCGCGCTAATTTCCATTGGATTCTAGGTTCTCCAAGCCTTCACTTCAGTAAGCAGAATTGAGTCAAAGCTCATGAGGGTAAGAAAAGCAACTACTTTAGGCTTCTGGGGTGGGAGGGAAGGGGGGTTCGAGGCTGGCCATGATTGTGCAG
This sequence comes from Cooperia oncophora, assembly GCA_036418165.1. NCBI lineage: Eukaryota > Metazoa > Nematoda > Chromadorea > Rhabditida > Trichostrongylidae > Cooperia > Cooperia oncophora. Next base: position 48,777 of record MU912110.1, on the reverse strand, counting down.
GCTGTTAATAAGCTCTACGACTTGTGGATAGTGTTTGGCACAACTCCACAAGGTAAATAACCCCGTCGATCCTACACCCGCCCCCCCCCCCCATGTAACTGATTGTGGTGATATCAGCTGCAAGTTTCAATCACTGGTTATACACATAAATGTGTATCCCAAGGGTCTATGAATTATGTGGGGATACAATATTAATCCACCAATGAGGCATGCAATCCTGCTGTAACTCTGATGTGAGTAAACTGGGAGTTTTCCCGGTGCGGGCTCTTCTGTAGTTGAGAGTTCTTCTTCTCGTGCTTCCTCAACGTTATCTAGGTGTGAAGTTTATGGAGGGAACCACACGGACGGGCTCGCCGTGGTTGTTTTCCGTGCTATCAGCCTGCTTCCTTGCGACCCGGAAGTAAAGCGCAAAACATGAAACATCGCTGGAACACAAATTCCATCCCGGGATACGTAGTACTAAAAATAGCATTCATAGTTGCTCTTCCATGCAACACTCAAATTTAAAGCCTACCCAGTTCAAAGTTTTCTTAGGCAGGGGGTCCAACCTCAAGGCTGATTTACTTGGCTCGGGGACGCGGGGATGGAAACAGAACCAGCTGAGTTTTTCGTATAATTTACTACTAGCAGATAAAGTTATCGAGTCCGTTCCATCGCCTCCGGCTTCCTAATCCTAGGGGATCTATCAATCTGCTATCGCGCTTGCATATCTCCAAAAGGACCAGCATCTGAGTCTCTCAACGGTCCGTAAACAGAACGGGCACACTAAGTGAGAAGTTGATACTGGTTAAAAGAGACAACTTCATCTTCGTTGAAATGTACTACTGCGACAGGTTCAGGGCATGGTGTCGCCTTTCCTCCCACTCAAATATTGACGATTTGTTCGGCGAACGTCAAGATATGTACGTCAGATATTTTCTATAGAAGAGCTGCCACAGACTCGAACTCCAGAAGATATTCGAATTGACATGTTCTGACAGCCTTACGCGTCATGAGAGGCTCCGCCACCATGAAATGTTTTTTTCCAAAACATCGGCCCCCACTGTTTATACACTTGAACATTACAACGCCTACGCAATTTCACAGTGATCACTCGAATCTCCCGATAAAGTCGGGCAATGTCCCTTCAATGTGTGCAGTGCAGACGGACCCGTGGGCACTAGTTATTCCCCCCAGACATTCACAAGAGAGGGCCAATGGGATCGCTCGGCTGCATGATGAATCTCTGGGGCTCAGAGTAAACATAATCGTTGTGCAATGACTACCATCAAGAGGGTCATATTCGGTCGCTACGAAGGGGTGAGGGAAGGAGAATCCTCCCAATTGTTGATTTGTCCCGTTTCACGTTTGCTACTCCCGGTAGTTGTCGGTACGACGAAACTATTACAGCACTATTATGGTAATCATAATACTTCTGATTGTCAATCGGAGATCTTCATCTCAAGCTCGCCGGTTTGACGGCATGACTGTGGAAAATTTGGTGGGATGGCGGGCACGAAGGTTGTGATAGGGAATTAGCCCGAACTAGGAAATTCGTGGGCACTTTTCACCGCCATTCCACCCATCCCTATGATGTGGCCTGGTGGAGCTCACCTAGGGCCAAGGACGCCCAAGTTACTCCATAGAAAGATAAAGAATGGAGAGACTTGGCTGTTAATAGATCTCTTTGTGGGATGCGGCACGCATTCTACTTCCATTCAGAATCGTAGTGGCTTATTGAATGCGATGTGGCCTATACAATGACTTGCGGGGCCGGCCAATGTACAAGGTTAGTGTTCGTATCCTGGCAGAAGAATCCGGTACCAACTTATCATCCCCGAAGGATAGAAAGGCAGGTTACCCTAGGCAGGAACCGATTTTGGATTCGATCCCCGGGCCCTGGGAAAAACATAACTGAGAAAAAATACACTGAAAGTTTCTAACGGAGCCGCTGCACTTTACAGTATATTGGAAGTACAACCTCATGGAAAATGGCCTTGCTTGATTCATATGGCTCGTTCTGAGTTGGACCAAGATTAAACCCATTGCGAACTTTGGACGACTGCATATGCATTCCGCTGGAGCATCGTTTATTTGATTTATTTCAGATTGTTCCATACTCCAAAGTTCGCTTTCAGGCTAGTAACAATGGTATTTGATATAATTGCTTGTAAACAGTTGACTGCTCGTGAGAATAAGTGGTACTACGGTGTATAGTAAGTCGAGTAGATCACAAATGGCACCTTGTCTTGATTTGACACAGGTCATGTATATTTAGATCGGGTGTGAATTCGACATTGCTTAAATCAATTCTACCTATAGAATTTCATTTAATACAGGCTTTATAAATGGATGGGGTCACCCATCACTAAATTCTAGATTTAGAAAGGCGCCGGATACGGTACCCAAGATCCACGAGCGCACCGGGTCTGCACAGAAGAGTCCGCGCACAAGAACGCGCATCAGCCAAGCTGTGCAAAAGCCGTATAACGCAAGTTAATAAAATGGGCAACTAAATCTGCTTACAGTGCGCCCAGTCATGTGCATTGACGGAGTCACCCCTTTAATTTTACGTGCAATTTCCGGGGTACTGTATCTTGCGTGAACTTATGATCTTGTCCACACAGCAACGAAAAACAAGTATACTCAAAAAATTCTTACCACAGGAGGCATCATAGGAGTAGTGCTGATCAAAGGCAGGTTGTTGTCGGAGCTCAACGGATGGAGCATGTCGACACATTCAAGCTCATCGGGAGCAGGAGAGTTTGCTCGTGCTACTGCACACGATGTCATTGTTGTACTTTGATCAAAAAGGGGATCAAAACTGAAATCATTATTATTCACTACCCGAATACTCATGTATAGATAACAAAACAAACAACGGTAGAACTGAAATCAAGATCATCAGTAAGAGGAAATAGTAATACGCAACGAAATAGGATGAGATGAAATAGTGTGTATGGGATAGAGGTTCAGAGTTATTGCGCCGCAGCCAGGCGGCAAGAGCTATCGCGTGCGCGTCATTCGCACCAAAACCTAAGTTGTTAGAAGCGAAATATGAAAGTCAACGAGTAAATCATTGGGACATCTACGCTTGTACGGCTTGTTCAAGGGTGTCGCCATAATTCAGATCTCCTAATCATAACCCCGAGAAATAAGCGATTAAAGGACAGTGGATAAACCGTAAATTGTAAGGACCATTATGTAGGCCAGATACAGCCAGGTTATTTTAAGATTGCCAAAGAATGCATCCCAGGATGTAGTTCAGGACATTCAAGCCACAGCAGTCGTGCAGATAACTTAGTATTTGTAGCTGGTTGATTTAGCGCAGCACTTTTGGTTTAGTTCAATTGTGTCGCGGCTGTCTACGTCCTTTACACTTTATCTGACGGCCTTAACTCAATATTAGCTGCCATATGTAACACGTTTAAACTGACGCTAGGATGCTGTGTCGATTTTAACTACGGATTCTCGCTCCAGGGTGACGCCGCGCCTCGGATGTCCTTTACTACACCCTGATTTCAGCTCAGACCAATTGGAAACCGTAAATGAATAGTTGAAACAGCAGATCAGCCAACTGGTAGTAAAACAAGTGAAAGAGTAGTAAAACTTGCTCCAGAGACCGCTCGCAAAGTAAACAGCACTGATCGCCTAATGATGTTTCATGTTTTTTTAGCAAAACTTTTCCACTTGTGAGCCATTTTAAAATAAGCCGACGGACCTGAAAATGGAGCTTCTGGACGCTAGAAACGTGAAATAGCCCTTACACACTTTTATTGTGATGGGCCATTTTCGTTGGGTTGCAAAATTGCTAGGCACTGATTGCAAACTCGATTAAGTAGAAATGGATTTTCGCAGCTGGGTTCCAAATGAGTCATTGAGATTGTCCACAGTGAGTTCGTGCACCTGCACACACACACACATTGAATAAATTGCGTCTTTATTCACCACTCAGTTAATTTTTTTAGTTTGGAGAAACAGAAAATTTGAAGGGAAAAGTATGACATAACGAACGTAAACAGGAGCAATGAAGCGAATTAAAATTTGCAAAGAAAAGCCTGTTCGGCAACGTGTCAAAACCGTTTAAAGAATCAGAAGCAGGATCATTCATGTAGGAGTATGCGATTCTCAGAGTCCTGTTCGTCGCGGATGATGGGGCGTGTCAGTGAGGCTGGGCTTGGAGCGCCGCCAGCTCGCTCCCCACCAGTTGCTGGAGCGGTAAACGAAAATGAACTAGGGGGGGGGGGGGGGGGGGGGGGGGGGGGGAGAAACGACGGATGCGAACGATATAATACAGACTTATCGCTTGCTGAAAAAATGTACGTTGTCAAGCCACCTCCCTGGTGCCCCATCATCCGCAGTGAAGAAGAATGTAGTCTCCTTTCGAACTTTCCAGCCGACAAGGATAAATCTTTGACTCGGAACAAAACAGCGCGGGAGTACTGGCGCTTGCTGACAGCTAATCCGCTACCAAGAAACTCGTTTCCCATTTTTAGGTGTTCTCAGCTCGATTTGCTTATCCTCCTTACGATGTGGTGACAGATGATATGAGGAAAAATCCGGAAATTTGCATTAGAACCCTTCCGTATTAAAAAAAAACTAGAAGTCACCGCTTAGTGACGTCACAGTAAAATTCTGAAGTACCATTTCTGAAATTTGTGACAGATTGCCCTATTGTAAACTGCGAATACAGAGTTTGAAGAAGGGCAGTTTTTCCAAACGGGTTGTAACAAAGAAAATTCTGCGAAATTGAACGATCTTCTTTGTCCCATAGCATATGTAGTCCCTTTCATCCCATGGTGACTGGTAGGGACCCCCACTAGAGAGGTTTGCCTTCAAATCACTAAAAAATTAAAATTACAGTATGACATAGTAATTCTATTTGAACCCTAAGCTCCTAAGCTTCAGCGAGGACCGATAGAGCGCTATGCTGACACTAATGGTCACAGAGCCGCCCATACTGCTTGTTGCTTCCTCTGCTGCGCCACTTGAACGTAATTGATGGGGCAGAGAGCTTTTCGAGTCTTCTGAGAGTTATTGTCTTCCCTAACTGGGAACAAATGAAGATGTCGCACTTTTGAGATTATTCTGATGAGATTTTCAATCCAGACCTCTCAGAACGGGAGCTATTAAGGACGTGGGTACTTTCAAGAGGGTGACAAAGAGCTCGTTATGAACTTTGTGAAGTGGAATTGCACCATGCCCCAGTTCTCAAACAAAAGTGTAGGGCTCATAGGGTTCGTGGTATAGGCTTGGTCGCTATGCCGAAAATCGCGCAATGCGTGCCATTAGGGACAGAGCAGTACCAGTAGCCATCGCTTTGTGGAAAAGTTTTGCAGAATAAGATCCCTCTCTCCTTCAGTTTTGACCTCGGTACGACCGCCTCTCACAGCCTGTCTTCTTCCCTTTTAAATTTCTATCAAATTTTCGAATTCTCACCAAAACTGTGCAATCAACCCGGGGGGGGGAGGGGATAACATGTGTAAGTCGTGAAAGTCAAGAGTCAAAAAATTCTATAAAGGTGAGATACGAAACATCTTAGCAAAATACGACCCCCGTTATGATATACCCAACGATGACGTGCAGTGGTTGCAGAGCAATATGCCCCTTCTAAGGCAGCGTTACGCCATCCTGGTCTGACCCTACAGGGTTGTTGGCAGATGAAAGATCTCCCAATAGGTTCTGACAAGGTGATTCGGAGCGAAATGGTACCATATGCGATGAGAAGCAGGATTTCTTTCCGACTGCAACATTCTGCATCAATATAGCGAAAGGCACGTCCAAATTGAGCAGAAGGAAGTTTAGTGCTTGCATGAGGCAGCCAATAAAGAAAAAGGGCTAGTATAAGGGAAGGGGGATGGAATTAGACCGTTGCAAAGGGGTCGTATTTTACCATGAGTAAAATGTTTTTCTCATTGTTGCTATTCGCCGTTCCGCGCGAGCTATTTTTACCTCTCCTGGAAGGCGGCACGCCGAAAATTCTATTTTCTATAATTGTTTTTAGGTGCCTACCTCCCGCTAGACAGCAAAATTCTGGGAAAGTCTAGGGAATAGGCAAATGTGTTGGAGACTGCAACGGCAAGTTGTAAACTGAGATCGTACCGAGACTAGGGCAGGTCATACATGCGCTGGGATGCCAGTGAATTGGGTCGTATTTGGTCGTTGAAGGGAGCTACTATTTGCCATAGGGAAAGATTTTTTAGATGTCGACTTTTCTCCTCATTTTTTTCCTGTTTCATGTCTCTTACACAGCTCATCCGCGGAATAGGAACAATCAAGCAGGGCACATCATTGTTGGGGAATCCCCAAAAGAGGGGGGTCGTATTTGGGCTGAGAAAAATTTATTTTGATAGTTGATTTTTCTCGCTTCACGGACGTTGTAAAGGGGGGGGGGTCGTATTTACTTTCTGGCCTTTCTAGGAGTGGTGGGAGTGGTGGTTGACTTTTCGTGATTTTCCTGTTTCATGCGTACTATATACCCCAACGCACCCCCTCCCCACCGCCCTCACCCCGCTCGGCAGCTTGATGGGGAGGGACAGAAAGCCGGAGGCCGAGGGGGGGGGGATGCCAATGAAACCAATGATGTGTCCTGGAATCAAGAAAAAGCTCTGGAAAAGTGGTAGGATGTTGGGAGAATTTAGGAAGATGGTTGGCAGAAAAGGAATCAGGAAGGGGTCGTACCAAAGGAAAAAATTTTGAGGACGGCCCTACTTTACGAAAATTTCCAGCTACGGCAGAACACCCCCTTCGGGGAGAAGGGGAGTCGTGCTCACATTGCTATTCCACAAGTTCCACTGAAGAAGCCTGCCAGAGAAGCCTACATTTTTGACATGGCAGGAAATAAAAAGCCAAGCTGTTGAATACCATAAACTAGCCTTCTACAGTTAGTTATCCGCGAGAAGGGATGTATAACTGTGGGAGGCTGTTTGGCAAGGGCAACTGACTGAGCAGACTAGTGAAAGAGCAAAACTATACAATTACTGCTATACATATACTGGAAGAACAAGTGAATGTCTGCGTTCGAGATGCAGCATTCAGCTGAATAGCATTGTCAGGTTTTGCAGTGTGAAGCTAAGAACCTTGAACTATTCACGAAACTAAAAATGTCAGTTCGATGAAGTTGTCATGAACGAGGAATGATGGATAAAACAACAACGGGAAATGGAAGATAAAGTGCAGAATGGCGTGAGGTAGCGCGTTGCCGTCGTCACCAAATCGACCCCGCCCACTCTAATGAGCGAAACATGGGCTGGAGGCGAAAAGTTCTTGGACACTGCATCCAATGCATGCAAAGTGGATTTCGAATTGCTAGCGCTGGTGCGAAAAACGGCGATTTGGTGTCTGTTGAACAAAATATGCGAAATAGAATGAATGGAGAGCAGGTTACGTCATTTATGCATAATAGTCCTCATGAAGAAGATAAATGAACCTTTTACGGCACAATTGAACTATTCCTACCCCAAAAACTCAGAAAAAATTTTTTCGCTGAAACGTTGCCTATAGATGTAATTCGATGCGCTGATCACGAATATACATCCGTTTCGAGCGCTGGCGTCATTTGGCGCCATTATGCGCCAATTTGGCGCCCACCACTTTTTTCACCAAAGTTGATGAAAACTTGCATATGGGGGTTAATTGAGGTCCTGATTACGAATATCACACTGGTTTCAAGCGCTGGCGCCATTTGGCGCCATTATGCGCCAATATGGCGCCAAATTGGCGCGTAATGGCGCCAAATGGCGCCAACGCCAAAAATGAATGTTGGATTCGTAATCAGGACCTCAATTAACCCCCAAATGCAAGTTTTCATCGACTTTGGTGAAAAAAGTGCCTATCGACAACGTTCCAGCGAAAAAATTTTTTTCTGAGTTTTCGAGGTAGGAATAGTTCAATAGTGCCCCTTTTACGTTACCCACTCTCGAACTATTGTATTCTCCTATGCGTTTATTTCTAACTCAATATTCATTGAGAAGATGAACTGCTCCGCCAAAGCGTTCCATATCACTTGAAGGAGAATTTCCTGCCGTGTGGACAGAGTAGAGCATCGTGATTTGTGAAATGGTGGTGTAGGTACGACCCCCCACCTAAATGAGGGTCTCGGTACGACCCTCCTCCCTTCCCAACACCTACCAATTACCCACATTTTCCAGTTTTTCACCCAAAATAGAGCCAATGTGAAACGAGAAAATCGCGAAAAGTCGACTACTAGGGAAAAGTTCTTTCCACAACGCAAATTTCTCTCAAAAGCACATAGCCCCCCTCCTCAGCGGGACAGAACGACCCCCACCCTGCTTGTAGAATGACATTTCCGTTGATTGAATTTTGGTCAAATTCTAGGCCATTGAGGCGGATCAAAACGCCAATCGAAATGACTATTTTTGGCACCCTTTTCTTTTTTGCCTTCGATGGAAAATCTGGAACCGTAGAAGCTCAAGTGTACATATGTTTGTACGGCGATGACCTCTAGAGGGCTCAAATTAGTTTCAGCGATTCGAAGAGGGTAATTTTGACTTCGCAATTATGCATCGCGCTGGACATCCTAATGGGTTCGATAAGAAGCGGCTGAATAAGGGCACGCCAACGCGTTGTGATCATTTCCTGAAAAATACGATCCCCCTAATTCCATCCTCAAATACGACCCCCCCTCCCCATGCTACCTACCACTTTCCTAGATTTTCCCAACTTCCTACCACTTTTTCCATTTTTTTCCCAAAAAATTTCAACTTTTTCAGCCATGAATCTTCCGTCGGGGAAATACACCCAGTATGAAACAGGAAAATTCATCAGATTTCCCCTAACCTCCTACCAGTAATTTCCCGGAATATTTCTGGTTTTTCCCCAAAATTTTGCTGTCGAGCGGGGAGGGTGGGGGAGAGGTCGTAAGTATTCAACTATCATTTTCAACTATCCGATAGTAGCATAGATCTTTGGCAGTCCCTCTCCCAACAACGACCAAATACGACCCCCCTCTCTCTCGCGGTCAAATAAGACCCCTCCCCGTTGTGATCACCACAACGATGGCGTGCCCTGGGCTCAGCTCATTCAAGAATACACTGCAAAGGATGGTGGATCGGCAGGCCGTGGAGTGGAATTTTTGCAAATAACGACACTCAACATTTCCTCGTATAGCAAGAACCCTCTCCCCCCTCCCTTCCCCATCCACCATGATTTCGACCGTATTCCTAAAAGTCTACCTTCTTCCTATTGTAGGCCTGGAGTGGATATGTATAATAGTTCACTCGAAAATAGAAAAATCCATAAAGGTCAACAATCGAAGGCATCTCTGTCATCAACAAGCGAAATAGTTTTTTTTTTTCAAAGGGAAGTACAACCCTTCCTTATTCAGCGACCAGATACGATCCACCGCGAGGATCCCCAACGTAGAGCTGTCCTGGCTCTACACAGGGCTATTGGACGTCCCCTTCATATGATAGGAGAGGTTCAGCGACTCGATGCACGAGTTCTGTATGTAATAGCTCTGCATCTTACCTGAACGTAGGGTCTGCTGGCATATATCTAGGTGGGCAAAGCTTCCACTTTTCCATCGAATCATCCCGCCGCAGCGGAAGGATTGTGGAGCGTCCTGAGCCAGCATCGCTTACATGACCATACACCATAGCGAAAATCTGGAGCAAGCTCTTTAGCGGCTTTGGTACGAACTAATAACGCGATACACCTTAGAGAAACATCTGGAGCAGCTTATGCGGCTTTGGTACGACTAATAACGGCAAAAGTAGCGCTGAATGGTTTTCTGGCAACTGTAAGCGAAAAAAAAACAATAATAGGAAAATAACTCTGCATAATAATAAGCAGCGAGCACCTAGAGTGTACGCAAAGTTCCAATCGAATTATGACTAAGATGCAGGCCTTGCACATCCCGAGCAGCGGCAAGGAGTAGGCAAAGAAGTTTGTTAGTGATGCGGAGTCATCAGGCATTGCAGGCCAATTCACTTCCCATCGTTAGGCAATGCTAGTCAGCCGCAAGTGGTCTACCCAGGGAATACTCTTTTAGTATGCTCGCAATGCCGCGCCTTGGATATATTAAGTACACCTAATGCTATAGAACGTACTTGGGAAGCATTACGTCTGCTTGAAATTCTGCGTCGGAAAGAATCGCCATCAACGGACCACTATAAGCCAAGGAATAATCGGAATAAGTCGTGATAAGTTAATGATTCCAAATAAGGGACTCAGGATAGTGCAGAGAGGTTAGAGGAGCCTCATCTATGGGCCGGGGTGGCCCGAGAATGGAATCTTGGAGCTGGTAAAGTGGCACCTGACTGGCCAGAGAGAATGGAAACAGTGGCCTTTACCTTGGGCGGTCCTTGAATTTCTTCGATTGGTCAGAATTAACCTCGCCATCCAGGCAGTTGATTAGGGCGGTCGTCAAAGGGCCGAGCAGCGCCGTGCCCGAGGAACTATTTGAGTTTTCCAGTGTAATTTTAGGTTCATTTTTTTCCACCTTGCGAAGATAAGGAGCTGCTAATCTGGGAAAAAGTAGCCAAAACAGTGAAAAGTTGGAAAAAATGACTAAATTAGTCTGGAAAAAGCAAATAGTTCCTGGCACGCGCTGCGGCCGTTGACGACCGCCCTAATCAACTGCCCGGATGACGAGGGTATAATGCATTTGGAATGCAAGGGTAGAAGTCTATATCATGGCGCAGTCGTTGCGCCGAAAGGAATTGCACCAATGTTGGGAAATTAGAGTCTTCGTTTTTCAAGATGAATTTGAGCAAAATTTTCGCTCGTGAGGTTCGGTTTGTTTATATTTCTTGCAGGTTCGGAAGCCCCTGGGATGCGTGCTTCGTCAAAAATATGTGAGTGCAGACAATTCATAAAATGGATCTCAGTGCCGTGAGATTATTGGCCAGCTTTCCTGGGAAAGAGGAATTTGAAAACATGCATGCACATATAATATGAGCGATTGTGGCACCATTGACTAGTATAAGCTAGTAAATAAATAGGAATCGTTTCCTACTCTATAGGGAAGATGAGACTGAAGTTGTATCACTGGCTGTTAGAACTCTTCACTCTCATGAAATTGACAGCACGAATTGACAATTGAGCGTTAGCCAGCCGGCAATCATTCATAACCGAAGTGGCGGCGAATGCAGTGACGCTGGGGCCGATCGAGCAGAAGCAATAAGCGTCCCGAATGAAACTCCCACCGAGCAAAAAAAATCGACAAATTGCAGCACAACTAACTGACCAATGCGATGGGATGGGAAGCTCTTCATGGAGTTACTGGAGTTTCTCACAGAATTATCTATTCGCGTTCATGCATGTAATGAAGTTTCCATAAGCTACGTCATTGGGTTGCATTGGAAAGGCTGTCCGCTTTTGCTTCACCACGAGATGATGAAGAAAACTTCATTTGGTTCTACGTTTTGGGGCGGAACCCGCTTCGAATGGAATTGGAAATCAACCTATGCTATACAGCAACCGAATCTAATCTAATATCCTACGTGGACGTTAAGAGACAATGTGTAGCTCATCATCAAGCCTGATTGTAAGTAAGAGCACTCACCTCATTCATTCATAGGTCCAATTTTCGAGATCACTCTCCAATATGCAGGACCACTTCGAGCTACCACTATTCACTTCATTTCGGCTTTCTTGAGAAGTCGGACTGACCTTCAAGAACTTCCTGCCACTTTCTCCAAAATTTCCCGAAAACTTCCCTATTTTTTGCCAAAGTTTGCTGCCGAGGGGGGGGGGGGTATTGGCCACGCCCATGAAACAGGAAACTCACAAAAAGTCAACCACCACTCTAAAGAGACTAGAAAGTAAATACGTGTCACCCCCCCCCCAACAATGAGCAAGTACATTCCTCCCTCTTACATCTCCTCATCATTACGGACTGTCGGGGCGTAGCAGCCAGTAGGAGTGCGCACGCGGTTTCAAGCGGTTCTCAGCCTTTTCATTGAAACGCGTATGCGACAAAAGTGGTAGAAAACGAGTAATACGAAGGATATAATGCTATCATGTCATTTGCTCGCTTCAACAACTGGTGCAGAAAGACTTTGGCACCGCGGAAAACGCAGCCGCACTGACCGCCCGACAGTCCGTATATGATGAGGAGAGTACAATGTCCGTGAAGCGAGAAAAATCAACTATCGAAATAAATTTTTCTCGGCCCAAATACGGCCGCCCCGTTGGGGATTCCTCAACAACGATGTGCCCTGATACAGATAATATCACTTACCGGCTAGGTTATGCTAATACGCCGAAAAGAGAGAAATTGGAGAGCTGCTGAAGGACTTCCCAAGGTCAAACAAGACTCCTTTGGTGACGGTTTCATAAGCAAGGTGTTCTATCATTTTGGATTCTAGCGAACTTTTCGTAAATACAGGGCGATGTGGGGGAAACGAAAATTTTGGGCGACTAGGCAGCGTTAAGGGGTGAGGGGGCGGGTTCGTGACAAGACAGTCGTCATATGCCGCTGGCTGGGCGTAGTTGACGCTGTTCACGACAGACGAGTTGTCCTGTCTGGCCATGTGAATATGTGTGTTAAAGGAATGGGGAAAATGGAATCTCATCCCTCATGGAATTTTAAGTTTGCTCTGAGGGTCGCTGCACGGTCGAACTACTTATGACACATTGTAAGATATTTGCCGACACATGGCTCGAGTCTATAACGCCGCACGACAAGCACTGCGAACTTACGATTAGTTCCTGTCCTTTCCCTTGCCGTTACTGGTGCTGGGTAACGCGAACTACTTGGGCACTATTTTATTTAGGTATACATCGACCACGGGAATTCTGACACTACCCCAAGATACGACCGCCCCGTTGGGGATTCCTCAACAACGATTTTGCTAAGCCATAGATGCGACATTGAATAAGGATTGCGAGGGAGAAAGCCAGTACTGAATGAGAAAAGAAGCATTCAGAAGGTGCACTAAAGGGATCCCACAGGACCATTCGGGTGTCATTTGGAAGAATCTCATGGTAATCGCTAAGAGAAAACGTGGCGATTTCTCTGTAAGGGCCTTTTAAAAGCATAGAGTACATCCCAATCCCTGGAGACCATCTTTAAGCCGGAGTATGAAACAAGAATTTGACTGAAGAAAATGTTGGGGCTTGTTTGGAAGAGTTCCTCGAGTGCCAGGCCAATCCTGACGTCGTTACAGAGATGAGCGTTCTAGAGAAATGTAGAAGAAACCTAGAAACTGAAATTTTTTAATTTGTAAGTTGATACTCCTTCCTTCTATGGCAGTTACTCAGATTTTTCCTGTTTCCTGGCGCCACCTTTGATTTCATCAGACGTAATTCCTCGTAAAAACGGCTCGATCTTTGCCCAATAGCCGGCCACTTTACAATTTGGAAAATCACCACCCGAATCATTAAAGACGGAGATTACGAATTGTACTCCGGAAAACAACTCGTCTGGCGTCAATGTGAAATAGCCGAGAGCTGGTGAACGCGGAAGATTTCTCCCAGGAGATTTTGGAGTGCAGGTTTCCTTCCAGAGGAATGAACGGCAGCATTCGGCAGCGCTTGAGGAGCAAAGATTGCTGTGGACATGAGGATGAAGTCGGATGGAAATTGAGAACTATTCCGCTCAGACATGGGAGAAAGCCTTTCAGAACAGCAGTAATGATTTACAATTTTTGTCGCGGCAAGAGACTATAAATACAGACACTAGTACGTATAAGTTCTGCACAAGGAGAGCAGCACTCCAGCTGAATGAAGTTTGAAAAAAATGTCTTTGTAAAGATTAAAAAATAGGTAGTCTTCTACTAACAGGCACATGGAGGAGGCATGGCTTCAGTGAAAGGTTCGAAGTGGCAGCAGATGACGGCACCCGGAGTTATAATCGCGGAGTTCACATAGAGCTGGAATGTAAACACCTTTTGTTTCAGTCGAAGGTGATCTGAGTATGTATTTATAGACACCAGCACCCCCACTCCTACTATTAGGGTGTCCACAAAGTTCGTTGGGCCATTCGTTTTTTCAGAGCTGGTAAAGATATCTCACCAAGTTGAACTTACCGGTCCATGATATAATCTCCATGCATACCCACTACCTTTCGCCAACGATCGGGGATAAGATTTCAGAGAGGCAACTCCATTCCTTCCCAAAAAAAAGCGTGGCCTGGCCGGTCGCAACTCGGCCCAGTCCTCGATCACGTCCTCGAGGTCGCGCTCGTTCTTCAGCTGTTTTCCGTCCAAGAAATTTTGCATGGACCGGAAGATGTGGTAATCGCATGGACTAATGTCCGGGCTATACGGTGGATGCGTGATCGTCTCGATGCCCAGCCTGTCCAGGACGGCCTGAGTATCTCTCGCTTTGTGGGGGCGCGCGTTGTCTCAGAGCAACCACGGATTTGCAAGTTTCTGGGACAAGGCGGCAGCTTTCACCTTGACCTCCTGCAATTCTTTAGAGAGGGTCTCTGCCGTCACTGTGGCATTGTTGGGTAGGATGCTGTAGTGGACGACGCCGTGGCGAGAGAACCAGAAACCTCGGCATATCTTCGATGCCATAGTTTTCATTGGTGAGGCGAGTCCACCATTTTTGAATCCATTGTTAGAAGGGGTGTTATTACCCAAACGTGCTGACGGCATCCCTGCGTCGTGGCGTCCTGGAGTATGGAGTATCCCAGGAGTTGTAGTAGTCCAGCAAACATCGGCGTGGTGGTGACTATCACTCATCTTCACTGCTTTATTGTGGGAAGAGCAGGAAAGGAAATTTAGAGCTAGCTAGCTCAGAAGATAGCCCATCGCGAGTACTTTCAGTATTGCGAAATCTTTATGCAAAATCACAACGCGTTGCGTAACGCGACGCTGTTTACAAGATGGGCCAACGAACTTGTGGACACCCTAATATTTTTGGGTATCGGCTACACAATCGTAATGTACCGCGCTGTCAACAGACAGACAACTCGTCCGGCAGGCGTGGCGAATTACGACGGACAAAAAACCAGAGTTTGCTTTCCATAGAGTCTTGCCTCCGCTCGAATTCATACAAGTTTCACTGCTCCAGTTGTCAAGCATATGTCTATCGAAAATTTGTCGCGCATCGCCTGCGGTATTTCGCGCGACGACGACCCAGCAACTTATGATTGTATCGTGATGTGGTGTGATATCTCGTTATCTTTTCGGAATAAGCCGTGCATCTGACTTTGTTGAAATCGCGATAGCTTCCGAAATTTTTCTAATCCCACAAAGTGATTTCCGGGGACCAGTTACGAAACTGCAAAATTGTAAAATAAAAGTGAGTTACTTCTATGACAGGAAGTTACAAATTTTCACAAGTTTATCTAAATAAGCTTCACAGGGTTCCGTTTGATGCTTCCACCCGGAAGAACTGCGCCCAACATCTCGATACTGGGAAACTCAATTAAATGGAGCAGTCGTCTAGACATCGTGTTCGTTAAGAGCAGAATTAATCCGTAGACTGCTCAAAAAACGTAAGCCTTGGATAATGCGGCAAAACAAATCCTCATGAGGAAAGCTCTCACAGTTGGCCCCTACACGGGGATCCGCGCTGGCACCAAAGCACTCAAAAGTTAACCAACAACAAAATTTGACCCTTGACTTATCCAAGTTACCTGGATTCGTGTAAGGTTCTGTAAACATCCTTGAAGACAGCTCCCGCGATAAAAGTGACATGGATAGCTGCTTTCCAATTATGAAACAGTAGCTGATAAGTAATCTTCCAGAGAAGAAAAAAAGCAAGAAGAGTCCCCAAGAACGCTCCCTCACAGTCACACCTCCCTGCGGTCTCTGTGCAACCCCTAGCTCACAAATCTCTCTATCACATCTCGCAGTAGTTGATATCATCCAGTGCAAAAAAAATACAAAAAAAACAACAAAAACGCAGAGGAAAAACTCTTGGAAGGAAAAAGAAATTTTAAAAACTCGGTGTCCGAATTTGGGATTACGGTAGCGCACATTTTAGTGTAGTGAAGTGCGTCGAGCTTTTGCACCACGAAAATTGCGTCACTCGTGATTTTTACGCGTTTCACCTCGCGAAATGGGTTGAGTTGAATGTATATGCCCCAATGAGTAAACTGTAATAAAGGAGAGCAGAATTATCCATGGGCACGAGCGCGGTCAGCAAAAAGGACATGCAATTCCGATTAATGCCCGCCGCCCCAACTAAGAACAACTGAGTGGCCCTCCGTCGGAGGGCATCTAGCAAGTAAGGCGGTCCAACTGAGCAGGCGTTAGAACTAGAACTTTCAGCGGCTGTAGCTCGCTCCTCGCTCGCTGTGGAGTCGAATAGAGTGGGACAGTCTCTAGCTTGGGGGCTGTACTACTTGCACAAGGAAGGACGACCATGTACTACTCGAGCGCGGGGGCTGTCTTTAATACTCATGTCAGTTCCAGCAAGTATCAGTCCCGTAATGGTGGTTGTACTTGGCCATTGGGGAGGGGAGGGTCGTAACTGGTTCACGGGAGTTGCATCTGGTCTCGATAGAAATTTTTCTGAGCAGCAAGTGAAATTTTTTGATTGTTTACTTTTCGCTATTTTTCCCTTTCATGTGCGCTATCCTATGCAGCGCAGTTTTTCGAAGCAGAACTGGAAGTTTTCTCTCGGAAAACGGAGGAAAAAAGAAAGTGGTAGGAAAAATTGGGTAGCTCTGGAGGAGGAAGTTTAGGGGGGGGGGGAGGTGTACTGATCCATGCTATGAACTCAACTCCATCGCTCATACTACGCAACCGCTAGATTTACCTCAGAATAGGTTCAGACAGGGTACAGCATCGTGATGTGTGAAATAGTTGTGTCAATACGACAGTACGACCCCCTCACCAGGAGTATATACGTACGACCCCTTCCCACCACCCTTCCTCCCAACACCTACCCACCACCTTTCTACAAGTTCCCAGCTTCCTACTACCAGCAAAAATTTTCCGACGAGCGGGAAGGGGGGGGAGGGTAAATAGCACATAAGAAGCGTGAAAATTTTTCAGACTCTCCCCTACTTCCTACCGCTTTATATGCTAATGTAAAACGAGAAAAATCGCGAAAAGTCAACAACCAGAAAATTTTTTTCTGACGTGGCAAATTCCACTCACAGCCCACATACACCCCCTTCCTCTCCCAACAACGACCAAATACGACCCCCCCCCTCCGAAGCGGCCAAGTACGACCCGCTGGAAACGCTAGCGTACGCTGGCGTACGTTGCCGCAAAGTAAAACGCAGCCTTACAGCGAGGGCTGACTAGAGAATATGTTAGTAGAAGAAAAGGCCCCGTTCCTTTAAACCTGGAAGTATTGCGTTTACTTATTTCCTGTGTTTTATTGAAAGCGTTCCAAAAACTGCTCCAAAAGGGGTAGCAAAAAAAAGCAAGTACCACAAAACTCTATTCCACTTCTAGCCCTCCACCGTCTCTGATGTAATGCGCTTATCTCGTCGGCTTCTCCCCCATGCTGAAATTGAATTCAACAACAGAATCCGTAACCTCGTCTCGTTACGAATTTCAAACTCCTCCCATAAACACCTATAATGTCAACTGTATCGATTTCTAACCAATTGTTATTTCTCAGTCTTCTAGGAATGAGATCATCGTCATGACAACGGGATAGATTTCATGAAAAGCTTCTAGCTGCTTTAACCCTTAGGGTGAGGTCGAGCTCTTTTAGGTACACAGAAGTTGGGATTTTTTTTATCTTCGTAGGTTTACTTCGCATAAATGCTTTTGGCAAGATAATAGATAGGCACCTTCAATAGAAAAGAAGTGATCTGTCGTAAGCCGTACGAATTCAAACAGGTGTTGTTATCCACAAACAGTAGATGAAAATGAAAAAAGGAGAGACAGAGAACGAATAGAGTTAGGGGCGAAGAGAGCGGAAGGGCCGATTGAGTTGCAGATCTCGAAAGGGAACGGCTATAGCCATCAGGTCCCGCATCCACAATATGGTCCTTGGGGACACTGGCGACACATCGCTCGAAATCCTTTCTAAAGCCCGCTATTGAATTGGACAAACGTAACGTGCAGCGCTCACTTTGTGAAATCTTGCATCAGAACAGAACTGAGACGCATTTCAGGAAAACAATCGCATGACATAGGTGACATGTTCAGCAATTGTGAAACCCATAGCCTGGTCCTGAACAAGAGGGTTCATCAGAAATATTCGTATTTTTATACATTGTTTACCGCCGTTCTCCACATCAATTTTACAGCGATAATCAGCTATTTTTCTGTTTTTTTTTCGCATGCGATCTGTATATTCTCGAGAAGCCTGTTCTGATAAGTTTAGACGATTACATAAGTGCCTAGTTAAGCACATGAAGCAGCGCAGAGAGATATACTCGAAATCCCTGAGATCGGGTACATAGGCGTGGCCGCATGTTTCAACTTAACCTGAAGGTGTCTATGCTTTGGTGAGATATTTTCATCTCAACTGTTGTCGTGTCTCTGTCCAACACAGAACAAGATGACAGTTGTCCCAGACTGGAATATTCCACGAGTAACCAGTTCCGTGCCATGTTCAAATGCCACGCCTACTCTGGCTCAGGGATAAGGAGTGTACATTCATGACACACCATGTGTGTCAGCGGTTCGGAACGCTTTCAGGAGCTCATGTAGGTGCTCAGATAAGGACCCGTACACGACTACCGGCACTATTTACCCTTTACTGCCCCAGTCTTCCAAAAACAGGCCAGTTTTTGACCGACTTTTTCTGCGTCGGCAGAATTGGCTAAAAATTGGTTTACCTGGATATTTTGACCTCGTGAACTACGAATATCGCACCCGCTCGGCACGAAACCTCTTGGCGCCCGCGCCACAGGCGCTGGCGCCAAAATACCCTAAATCACCAAATTCGCTGAAAACTTGCTCCCGGGTAGTCTGACCTCCTGAACACGAATATCACATTTGCTTGGCCCGAAACCTCCTAGCGCCCGCGCTACAGCGCTGGCGCCAAAATACCCCAAATCACGGCGCCTGTGGCGCGGGCGCCAGGAAGTTTCGGGCTAAGCGAATGTGATATTCGTATTCAGGGGGTCAAACTACCCAGGAGACAACATTTGAGCGAAATCCGTCCACGGATAAAAAAGTCGGTCAAAAACTGGCTCAATTCTGGATGGTTGGGGCAGTAAAGGGTAAATAGTGCCCGACTACCTAATGGTACAACCTCTTCCTTGCACAGGGCACGAACAATATTCTAGTGCGCAACCTCAGAGGGAGTGCTGTCTTTGCACTCTTTCAGGCGGGCAGTGGTCCGGCTTTCAGCCCCAGCAACCGAATGCGCAGTGACTCTGAGTACACTCATGATCACAGATATAAAGCGGCGATCCATGGAAACGATAGGGCGCGTGACGCGGTATATCTGTTAAGGACTGCTGGCATACTGTATGGGACTACGTCATCTTACTCGTCCTTCCTTTCCCAATCCATACCTCCGTATTCCCTTGAGCGCTAGCAACTTCTCACTCGCTTCTATGTGTGCGAGTCGAATATAGAAAACGAGTGTCCAGTATAGTGTGTATCTGACGGCTTTGTCCGTCTTTTGACAGTCTTTAACCCATTCGTGACAATGTCCGCCACTGGTGGTGGACACCGAAATGTCCACTTCGGACCATGTCCACCATATGTGGCGGACGGGCTTTTGATGAAATTTTTAGAAACAGTTCGAGTTCTTCGAGGAACTTTTCCCAGTGGTACAAGTCTTCATACCTTTGTTAATTTATGCAAATAGTGGACCAACGAGATCTTCAGATATAAGGGTCCCAGGCACGATTCAACTAGCAGCACCTGAGCCCAAAACCTCTAGAAAAATTTCTGCTGAAAAATTGCCGGTAGGGGTTACTCAGTGCCCCGATCACGAATGTGACGTCCGTTTCTGGCGCCGGCGGTGTTTGACGCCATTTGGCACCATTAGGCGCCAATTTGGCGCCACCACTTTTTTCATCAAAACCGGGGCGCCAGAATGGTGCCGCGCCAACTCACCACTACCTTTTTCACCAAACTTCAGGAAAAGTTACATACTAGGGCTTTTTGTTGGTCTGGTCACGAATATGACGTTCACTACAGGTCCCAGCGCCAACTGGCGCCAATGGGCGCCAATTTGGTGCTATCACCTCTTCCACCCAAATTGATGGGAACTGGTTATTCGCTGTTCCTTATTATTGATATGACATTCATTTTTAGCAGGAACGTTAGCGTAGGGCACAAGGGTTATCAATGCGATGCTGAGGCTGAGCTTGCTTTAGGAGGAGAAAGTCAGACAGAATTTTCAGAGCTACATTTGAAGCTCCACCATCCACCATGTTCATTCGCGGAACGTGCTTGTGAGCCGAAAACACTGAATAAAACTACGACAATCATTATCCGACGTGCACCAGACATTGGTCATTTACACATTCATCCGTCTACTCCTCTGTCTACTCGAGAGACA
>MU912110.1:2319-25305 GCA_036418165.1 Cooperia oncophora | reverse complement strand
CAGAAGAACCGGCGGATGCACGAAGAATTTATCAAACGTAACAACAATGCCGAGGTTTTACGAAGAGAGGCGTTGGACCTTCATGTAAGATTTTACTCGAAGGCGAAGCTCGCGACCATTCACCATCACAAATATGAGGGGTTTGCATATAGACGACAAGGTTGCTGAGTAACTCGATAGTGAAAAAAAGCAAAAAAACATGCCAACTGCCCTAGATAGAACCCCATTTCGATCCCAGTTTGTACGTGCCCAATGAACTCCATCTCCAACACTACGCCCTCATACGCAAGCTGATTCCCCGATAAGAATTTCTACGTACAAGTGACGATTTTCATGCTTTTTCGTCCTGCAGCTTCGTTTTTCACTGAAAGGCGGGCCTTGAAGGCGGAGTCTGGAGGCGGAGTCACTGGAAAAAAGGAGGCGTCACTGGACCTATATTGCGTTATAGCGCCCCTCCCTTGCAGTTTTTTGTAGCGAAACTGGTATAGGTTGTTCGTCGCGTACCACCCTACCCTCCTAAAGCCTTATTTTCAACTTCTATACCTGCTCACGGACGGTGCTTTCAATAGTGATCTGTACTGCTTTTTTTACTGATAAAGAAGTGAAGGTTCTTCAAAAACAGATACGCCATTTATGTTACGTATATGTTGCGAAACCTTATCTCACAGCAATATCATCCGTCAAACGCTGTGACAGAAAGCGCATAGAACAAAAAAATGTGAAATATGGGTAGAAATCCGACAACTGCTTAACAAAACAAAATAAAAACACAACAGAAAAAAAATGATTCATTGTCTTACTAGTAGAACAATAAATCTTTCCGCACCCGCGCATGTGCGTGATTGCTGATAAAGAGACGCTATAATTTTCATAATTGAGCTACGGAGTAACTCGAGGAAATTACGATTAACCTTGAGAAGCAGGAGTGCTGCATAGCTCTTGCACAGGTCTGGTGAGGGTTACTGCTTGGTCCAAGCAAGCATTCCATTACATTGGGACTAATTGCAGTTTATATCGGAGGGGAACAGTAGGTGTCACCAGGTATCAATTACAAACTCAGTTACGGTTGTATTCCCGTGTCTCTCCTCTCTCTTCCTTATATGCAGGTTTCTGCATCTTTCCGCAAGGATTTTCGCGGAAGCTGCCGCTGTCACAAATGCAAACTTGGGAACGCCCATTTATGTGTTCAGATATGGACACTTACGACCAGGGAATCTCTCGTGTCTAGTAGATGGAGGCAAAACCCCGTAGAGCATTGACTCAGGACGCTTGAAGTAATTCATGGGAAGCGCCTTCGCGAATTAAGTAGCAAATTTTTTAGGTTTTCCTTTATTTTTTTTGAAGAGTTAACTATTCGCCCTTTGAAGGATGCGGCACGCATCCTACTTCCATGCAGAGTGGTAGTGGCTCGGCCAATACAATGACTTGCGGGGTCTGGCCGATGCACATCCAAAGTACACTCCTTATAGCTGAGCCAGAGTAGGCTAGGTAGAAACACGACAGCAATTGTGTCAAGTTGAAAGTATCTCACCAGAAGCATAGACTCCTTCAGGTTAAGTTGAAGCATGCAGCCACGCCTACCCCATCTCAGGGATTTCGGATATATTTGAGATGCGCTAGGCGTAGCCGTGTACTTCAACTGAACGTGATGGTGGTTGTGCCATTGGTGAGATATTTTCATACAATTATGGTCGCGTCTCAGTCCAACGCAGAGTAGGGTGACTACTGTCTCAGACTAAATTATCCCACGAGTCACCCATTCTCCGCCATGTTTAAACGCCATGTCTACTCCGTTCTCACAATCAGGGATAAGGAGTGTATGAGTCAGTACCCTCCCAGACAAATTGGTACCAGTTTACCATCCCCGTGGGTAGAAGGTTTGCTTGGCCTGTGCGGGAGCCGAGCAAGCTAAGCGTGCCACTTTCCATCACACCTTCTCCACCACTTTTTCTTATTATGTTAGTCCAGTTGAAGTTAGGAGCGAGTTTCACGTAAATACTTCCAAGCGAGATCAGGAGGAACAGCGAAATTGTGCATAGTTTATATAGCACCCTGAACTTATCAAAGATTACTTGCCTCTGATCTGCAAGTCGCTGGGAACCACTACATTGGGCGTATCACCTTCAGCTGCAATATTCAGCTTGCTCCCGGACTCAAGCAAGAGAGGATGTGAAGCATAAAAGAATGAGCTGACAAGAGGTGTAAAACAATCGTAGACATAAGTAAGACGGGCCGCTCTTTGACAGTAAGTCCCCAGGCTAGTCCTGGGAGCTGATTCACAACTTACCTGAACATCGACAGAATGTTGTAGCAAGGCTACGTCATCAGTTGAAAACTAAACACAATACAGTGAACAGTTTGGAAATAAGATACTGGAAGGGTTTCAGAAGTAGAGATTAACTTAATAGGCGGAATGTTTGAAAAGAAGCAGTTGAAAGAGAAGGGCTCAAGAACAGAAGCCGGAACTCGGGGAGCAGTGCAGGCATTTGCCCTGCAAACAGAGAAGTAACCTCATAATTAGCCTAATTAATCATTTTGGGCTGAGCGGTGGTGTAAAATTAGTCGCTATATGATTGTCCACTGGGTCATTGAGGTGTGCAGTGTGTAACACTGGCCGATGTTTCTTGTTCGTTCTTGAAAGGTTCACCGCGCGCAATTAATCTACGGACTATACACACTTTCAAGAACATTCTGAAATAATCTATTTAATGGAGTTTACTAGTTCGTAGTCACGAATCTATTGGTTGCACCGTATTTTCCTGAACGTCCTGACTTTTTTGAGCACTGCTTTTATGATTTTTTTCCTTTTGTTTTTTTACCCAACATAGTACACATCACTAGTATCTATCACATGTCGCCAATGCATGATAAATTACTTGATGGCTCTCTTGGTGGTGTCTAGAGACTCTAAGTCGAAGAAAAATTGCACGTCGGCTTTGAGATCTTGTTGGTCAGCCTTGAACATTTCCTCGAAAAAAAACGAGCTAGAACTAGATGGTGATCGGCATGGGCGAAGTTAGGGCTATACGCTGAAAGCACAAGAGCTATCCATCCACAAACCTTCTATTTCTCAATGATGATTTCTATTGATGCGTGAGGTTGAGTGTTACCCTAGAAAAATCAGGAGGTCTAATCTTCATTGCACGTTGTTGACGATGCAGGACAGTAGGGCAACGCGCATTATAGTAGGTGCTATGAGAATCAAGAACAGTGTCAGATCACATTTGGGTACAGTACGCGTTCATCACATGTGGAATCGAAAGCTCAATAATCTCCACGTTTTCCCTGCTTGCAACCTCGGCATGATGTCGAATGTTCAATTAGTTCTGCCAAACGAGTAATGGTGTTAGCACTCATTGTTGGGTTGTTGGGAAGCGTTCGGAAACGAGGTCGGAAACGCTAGAGTGGGGAGGGCGTTTGGTCGGGTAGGTAACAAATTAAAAGCTTCGAGCCATTTTCAGGCCTCTGAAGAAGACGAGAAGGTCGAAACGTAAGGCCAATAAAAGGTGTCATCTAACAACCTCGTTTGGCAGAAGTAACATTGATGAACATTCGAAAGCTTAATCTTTTAAACCTCTACTAAATCAGAGAGATGTCCTGTACAATTGATGATTGTTTTCTTTCTGAACGAATCACCTGGTAGAGAACGCAACCAGGGCTGAGTGTAACGAATCACCTGGTAGATAACGCAGCCCGGGTTGGGTTGATCCCACGCCTCCTGACGCCGCCCCGACTATTAGTGACGACATTAACTATGTTGCCGTTCTGCCACACAGTATCGGACTGGGTATTTCTAACGAATGAACATGCGCGGAGGTGAGGTGGAGAAACACCGGGAGCGCGAACAAGAGACCAGAGACAAGGGTTGAGAGAACAGAAGTTTGACCGAAACGACAGACATCGACGTCGACCTTTGATTCCAGAAGGGTTACCTTGTTCAAGGAGGGATATCTGTCAGGTTCGCAGCTTCTCCTCTAAGGATCAACTTCCTCAAAAGTTTCGAAGTCTTAGCATATTCAAAGCTCCAGGAAGACTGCTTCGACCTGAGTGGAAAACACCTCACTACTCTGGGTGTTTGACGAGAAAATCGTAATTTGCCGCGCTGGCAGATGAGGCGAGCGAACCTGCCTAGCCCTTGAATTCGAATACCAAAGGGAGGGTATGTGACAAGAGTGCGACGTCGCGCCCGCAAATGACGATGGTTCCAGGTAGTAGATGGCGACAACAGGCAATTCAGAACCGAAAATAGTCATGAATGTCTACGATGACGGGGTCTACATGAAGTCCGGTGCTCCAATCGACAGGTTAACACGAGTCAAGAAAAAGCCGCGCGCGGCTAAATTACGATTCTTATGCCCGTCTCCCTCGAAGGGACGAGAAAGGGTGCTGCTACTAATGATGCTGTAGTTCTTCGACGATTCATATCGCCAGCATGACAGCAATAGACGGTGTAGGAAGTGGCCAAAAACACGTGAAATATGTGCGAAATATGGAAAAAAAATAAAGTCTACAACGAAACCAACCAACCAATGAGCTGCTCCACTCGAGAAAGTGACGCAGTTGAAAGTTTTGACGCAGTTTGAAAGTTGCTGCGCGCGACGGCGCGGCAAATCACGACCACCTTGTCCATCTCCCGATTAATGTGGATGTTGCTATGAACAGAATTTTGTATCCAAAACTAAGGTAGAGAAAGGTCGATGTCTTCGCCTTGATCAATCCTTTTCTGGGGTTCTGCTCCATTTAGAGATTTATCGGGTGGCCCTGACTTGTGAGGACCACCGACATGCACGTCAGTGTTCTTAACTTACCAGGCGAATCAGGTACCAATTTACCGTCCCTGGAGAGAAGAAGGCTTGGTTCAGCCAGGAGCAGATCCGAGAATTGGTCCCCACATTGCGCGCGTGGTAGGTGGTCCAATTGCCACTACACCACTTCCGCCCGTAATTAATATTATTCTACTAAACTCATACCTTCAGGTACCCCTTCCCCCATAACTGCTAATATTTTTGAATTCAATTATTCTTTTTCCCAGAAGTTGTGACCAACTCTCCCATTTCGATTTTCTATGCTAACAGTGAGAGGCGGCCCTATCGGTTCACAATCTTTTCTGGAAGCGTTTGCAGCAAATTTGCAAAAATTTCAGTGAAACATCATTCTAAAGGAACGATCAATTCAAAGAGGCCATTATGCTGCATTCTGCAATGGCCATTTTTCATACCAGACACTGGTATATCCAAAGTGTGCGAGAAGCAAATTTGGAACTGTGGTGTTTCAAAAATTATGCCGCTGCATGGATAGCTAGGGACTGGGCGCTAGGAAGGGAGAGGGTAGTACATAGTCAGTTCAGCTCACCAAACCGGCCACCATTTGATATAAAGTGACCGAACCATCCATCGTCATTAATATCGCCACCATGATATCACGACGCCTCCGACGTTACGAGTAAATGCGTCCTATATCCCAGAGAATAGGGTCTATTTTTTGCCAGTGCAAATTACTTCATCTCGAACGAGGAGAGCTGAGGAAAGCAGACGCCTGGAGTGATGTCGTTTGGACTCACTCATGTCTGGCTACTAGGCCTTAACTATGAAGTGTTGTGACCGTGGTCACTTAGAACTCCCCTCACAACATCGTTGTTGGAAGTAGTTTAACTAAAATAGCTTGAAGCTTGTTCACCTGAGTGAGGTGGAAGCAATAAAAACAAAGCAAAACGATTATCAGCTGCGCCAAAGGTTGCAGTGTTGCCTGATACTTGGGAGCATGAACCCTGTCATCGAATGAGTAGCCAGGATCGCAAGGTGTACCCACTTTCTCGCCTTGACACTGATAGGAAGGGGTATCCCCGAGTGCTATGCACTTGATTAAGCAGAGGTTTATTGTTGTCCTGCTCACTGTGCTAATGATGTGTGACACTGAATGTCATTTCAAGCATATCCTGTAAGAAAGATGAACAACGACTGGTTCATATAGAAGGTTACGTGACAATTAAATTTTTTGGTGGGGGTCCCCTGCGAATTTTTTGGTGGGGGCCAGAGCGCAGAGTAACAAAGAACTGTGGCCGCGCATTGGAAGGTACAAAAAACTTATCGCAAGCCAGGAGATGAGTTTTTTCCGAAGGGAGAGGACACCGAGGTGGATGAGCCATTTATTATGCGTGAAAAGTTGGAATGTGAAAGGCTAGAGCGGTCACAAAACGCTGTGAAGACGTGGGAGCGCAGAGAAAAACAGAATATTGGCGCCCTTGAAGGGATCGAGTTTTAGTTGTCGCTGACTCATGATTGGTGACTATAGGTTTGGATTCCGGAGCTTTTGAGTCGCCTCTGTATTGGCAGTACAAATGTGTGCACTTCATTTTCGGTAATGTTTAACTGTCTTCCGCGAGTATCGGTGATAAAAGTATACGCAGTTTATAAGGTCCCTTGGCTACATGTGATGCTCATATGTTCAGCATGGAGCACCCGCCTGAGGATTTCTCCCTTACTATTGGTGTTGTAGCTGAACTGTCCTGAAGATGTGAAGAGGTAAAACAATAGAAAGATTGCTAAATTATTATTTCAACGGAGGTTTTTCCATCACATGTTAGAATACGGGCACACAACCAAGGTGCGTTAAGTGTAACTCTTCAGCAAAATTGAGTGTGTAGTTACAGTAGGGTGGTGACGTCCGTTCCTCCAAGTGGTGCCACCGGGACCTGCTCGCTTTTGCGGGCTGAGCAGAACACGGACGAACTCGAAAGCAGGCGACAGGCCTTCGTGACGGGCCGGCTTACGAACACCCCATGTCACATCATCATGTTCAACTATGCCTTATGAATTCGAGATAATGCTACGGCGTCCGCGGGAGCCGACGCGCACTCGTATGGCCCGGCGAGTGTGGAAAGTATGCGAGGGTCCTCGTTGCAAGGACGGCATCGGGGGGCAACCAGGCTAGTCCGAAAGACGTGCAATGTGTTGAAGGCTCGTATTGCGACGCTGAATGTAGGGACGCTGACTGGACGCTCGTATGAGTTAGCAGAAGCCCTAGAGCGTAGAAAGATCGACCTCTGTGCCGTGCAAGAGACGAGATGGGCTGGCTGCAAGTCGAAAGAGTTAGGCCGCGGCTTCAAAGCCGTTCTTTGTGGCGGGCCGAAAACTACAAGTGGTGTGGCCGTGATCGTGTCTCAGCGATTTCGCGATACGATTGTGAGCGTAGATCGTTTCGACGACCGTTTAATGAAGATTGTTGTCGCTATTGAACAACGACTTTACCACTTCTTCTCTGCATATGCCCCACAAACTGGATGCTCTGAGCAGTCCAAGGACGAGTTCTGGGCTCTGCTGGACGAGAAGACGGCTGAAGTGCCACCAAAAGACGGTATTGTAGCCGGCGATCTAAACGGACACGTGGGCGCTGCAAAAGACGGCTATGCTTGTCATGGCGGATTCGGTTACGGTTCACGGAACGCCGATGGTGAGCGAGTCCTTGAGTATGCAGAGTCGCATAACCTCGTCATTCTGAACACACGGTTTCGTAAACGTGATTCTCATCTTATCACGTTCTACAGCGGGAGTACCAAGACCCAGATAGACTTCGTACTCATCAGGCATGGCGACCAAGGACTCGTGACAGACGCAAAGGTATGAAACGGTTGCCACGCAGCACCGCCCACTTATCTGTACGCTCAGACTTGTAGCTCCCAGATCGAGGCAGGCAGAACGATGCGGTCCTGAAAGAATAAAGTGGTGGCGACTCAAGGAGCGGGAGGCAGCTGTGATTTCTCGTATTCGACTACCTGAAGTCACAACTGTTCAGGAGACCTGGAACGAAGCCGTTAATTCTATAATCCAGGCCGCCCGCTCCGAACTCGGCACAACGAAGCCTGGAAGGCGGAGGATGACAAAGAGGCATGGCTCTGGACGGACGACGTCAAAAGCGAAGGTTCGAGAAAAGAAGAGGCTCTATCACGCGTTTCTCGAGCACAAGTCGGCTGACAACTGGCGGCAGTATCGGGAAGCGAGGAATGTGGCAAAGACGGCCGTGGCTGCTGTGAAGGCCGCTCACTTCGATGATATCAGCAAGAAGCTGGAGACGCGCGACGGTGAGCGGTACCTGTACGGACTTGCCAAATCTCGTCATCGCCAAACCGAAGACATTGAGAAGTTTTTTGGCATAAGTGATGAGAATGGCCACCTTCTGATGGACCCGAAAAAGGGTATTGCAACGATGGCGTGAATATTTCGAGGGCATCTCAACGGTGGAATTCGCCCATCCCGCTATACCCTGTACCGCACCAACATATGGTCCCGTTCAGAAGATCACCGTACAGGAAACAGAAGCTGCTCTGAGGAAGATGAAGCCGGCAAAGTTACAGGCCCCGACGACATAGCAGCTGATTTGTGGAAGTCACAACGCTGGTTTTCTGCGGGTTGGTTGACGAAACTCTTCAACCAGATCGTCGAAGAGAAGAAGGTGCCAAGGACTGGCAGCAGAGCGTGACGATCCCGATTTGGAAGAAGAAGGGCAGCCCGGCAGATTGCTCGAACTACCGTCCAATTCGCCTTCTCTCGCACACTATGAAAATCTTTGAGCGAATTGTTGACGCCCGCGTTCGTGATATCGTCCAGCTTTCCACCAATCAGTGTGGCTTCGTTGTAGCACCGTCGACGCCATACATGCCGCTCGCCTATTGCTGGAGAAACACCGTGAGAAGCGAAAGCCCGTGCATGTAGCCTTCCTAGACCTGGAGAAGGCATTCGATCGTGTGCCGCGTGATGTTATATGGTACGCTTTGAGGCGGCACGGCGTGCCCGAAGAGCTCATTGAGTGGGTGCGCATCCTTTACTCATGCCCAGGGAGCCAAGTTCGCTCACCAGCGGGTGTCTCAATGGAGTTCCCCATCACCGTCGGGGTACATCAAGGCTCTGCGCTCTCCCCACTTCTTTTCGTTGCCGTCATGGATGCCATCTCACGAGATCTTCAGAAGGAAGTGCCTTGGACCCTGCTTTACGCTGATGATGTGATGCTTGCTTGTGAAGATAAGAGCGCACTGGAACAGCAGGTGCAAGCTTGGGCCGAGCGTCTGGCGCTAAGTTTGGACTCAGGTTGAACGTCAACAAAACCGAGTACCTGACAACTGACCCAAATGAGACGGGCTCCATTAAGATCGATGGCACGGTGCTCAAGCGCACGGAAACATTCAAGTATCTCGGATCAGCACTTGCGTCCGACGGCAGTCTGAACTCGGAAGTGAGCGCACGAGTGGTCTAAGTGGCGATCCATGTCCGGGATCCTTCGCGACAAGAAAATGCCAGAGCGGTTCAAATCAAAGATCTATCGTACTGTCGTCCGACCTGTCGCGTTATATGGTGCCGAGTGCTGGCCCGCGACCAAAGAAGTTGAGGCTCGCCTTGGTGTGATGGAGATGAAGATGTTGCGCTGGACGGCGGGCGTCACGCGATCGGACCGCATCTGTAACGATGTCGTGCGCAAGAAGTATGGTGTAGCCCCCATAGCAGAGAAAATGCGTGAAACGCGCCTTCGATGGTACGGGCACGTACTTCGCGCGAAGGCTGACACCGTCCGGAAAACTGCTCTCGAACTCGAGGTACCAGGAAAGCGGCCAAAGGGCGTCCCAAACAGCGCTGGCTCGACACGTTGCATACCGACTTGAAAATAGCCGGCATTCACCCCGATCAGGCATCCAATCGGGAAAAGTGGCGTAGTTGTATCAAAAGAGCGGACCCCGCGATCAAGCGGGACAAACGCTGAAGAAGAAGAAGAAGAAGTTACAGTAGCCCCGGTTCGCGTAAAACGAGGGGAGTTGTGCGTGACCACATCATAGAAGACGTCCAGTAACCAAATCTGAATGAGTCCCGACGGAATCGCTAGATGAGAGCCTTCTTGGCTGACGTGCGAGGGATGCACCTAGTTTAAACTTTCATTGCAGATAGCGTAGGGAAACGCTTGCTCGAAACATCCATTGCGATCTGAGTTCCCATTTGCGATACTTCACGTATCCAGATTTACGCGCAGCGGAACGCACTGAAACATCAGTTCCCACACGTACAAGTACGCCTTCGCGTGCTGATGTGGCCTGCATCGCTCAGATGCACGCACTTTTGATCACACGATGGCACACACGAAAACTTCAGCGCCTAAGGAACATCAGTTCTCACAGGTACGCGTACGCTTTCCTTCGGAACTTAACCGCTTCCTTTTCCAACGCGTGTTGATGTGGCTTCCATCGTTCAGGTGCACGTACTATTGACCACGTGGTGGCAGACGCGTAAACTTCAGCACCTAAGGATGCAGGTCCGACTCGCATGCTGAAGAAGCAATCAGGAAGGCAGTAGCGTACAAGCAAATTGGTTCTTCTTGGCTTTTTCGATTTTCAATTCTGGTTCTTCACACTGTCAATGACCTGTCAACTTTACTTGTTTTCCTGCTGTTAGCTGCAGTTCCGGCAGTGGTCCAATAAAGTCTTATTATCACATACTTTTATCATCACATATAGTTTGTAACTTGCAAATTGTCCCCGACAATTTGCAATGTTACAAACTGCCCTGTTCTACCAATGGTGAAGCAATGATCGATGTAGGAAGGAATCAGCCACTGGTGGGAAGGCCGCAGGTGGGAACCGCTGATTGCGACCCGACAGTCCGCAACGATGAGGACTATATATCAGAATGGACACCCCAGTACTTAGCGCCATCCATAACGGTGGGTTTCACTGCGCGTGAAGCTGGACCAGTGTCATTTCCTGGCGAACGGGAACTCATATTGCAGAAAACGTTTCATGTGAGCGTTTCCACACACTATGTGAAAAAAGGTGCTTTCGCACAGGGAACGAATGCCGGGCACCCTGTTCAACGATGCAATAATCGGATCGTAGAAATATTCATCATCTCTTGACAGCTGTCAATATAGTCTAGTTCGCTGCAGACGAAGGGGCGTGTCGGGCAGCATGAATCTGGCGCGATGCCAAACTCCACCAGTCCGTTCTCCGTCAGTTGTTGGAGCGAGCAGGTGATGAAAGGGTATAATATCATTCACATCACTCGTTTTCACCCAACTGTTGTCGCATACCCGCTTCGACAAATGGCAGAGAACGGGCATGCTGCCGGAGCACATTCATAGTGGACACGCCTCTTCATCCGCTTCGAATCAGAGTACTCCCATTGACAGCTGACCACCAACGCTTTTGAATAACATGAAAGAAACGAGTTGAAACAAAAGTGAAAAAAATGAGGAAATAGAGAGCAGTGGCTGATAAGAACTCCAAAAACTCTTCAGCGTTGGCGTGGGATACGATGGTTCGGTGGCGGAGCAAGTAGTGTAACTGCGTCTAGCAGGAGGGCTGGGGTCTGCTTTAACTGCACGAGGAGGTTATTCTGCTCATCAGGTGCTAACGAAATGTAAATATGGCAACCAGTAAACTTTATAATAGATTTATTCAAAAATAAAAAGAGTATTCAATAAATTAAACAAAGAATCAACAAAATGATGCTGTAGCACCGCAGGTTCAATGAAGTCATCCTAGAAAACTCGGGAAAAGGTGAAAGAACACATCGTTCCTGTTTCGTGGCTAAGGGCACATCCCATAGCCAAAACCACGTACGAGTGGCACCACTTCTACTTCTACAGTATAAAAAGAAGATGAAAATTTTCGGAGCAAATATCTCCCAAATATCTCGTTGCTATATAACTGAAAACATGGAATTTCACAAAAAACGAAATGAATATGTACATGAAATATAATTATCACATCTAAAACACTGGTATCGCAGGGAACAAAAATACGAGAGCCAGAAAAGATAGCCGAGCCTCTGCGAGACGCTTCAAGGAAGCACTTGGGTTCAAGTGGAAAAAATCGCAAATTACGGTACTTTTGCATAAATCCACTACGCGAAAAAAGGAAGGAAACAAGTCCTTCTGGTTTAACAA
Source organism: Cooperia oncophora (assembly GCA_036418165.1). NCBI lineage: Eukaryota > Metazoa > Nematoda > Chromadorea > Rhabditida > Trichostrongylidae > Cooperia > Cooperia oncophora. The sequence continues at coordinate 13,383 of MU912110.1, read as the reverse complement.
TCAAGGCCATCGCATTTGCGCCATTTGGGGTGCGGAAGGTGCTCCTATAGCAGCTAGAATGCCAACAGAAGGCTCGCTTATATATGATATACACCTCTAATTAAAGCATTTCGAAACAAAAAATAAAAAGAGATGTGCCTAATGTTGTTGAGCAATATCAGAGAAGTAGCTCAGAACGTCTTGAACGGTTACTTCTAACTCGAGTTTTGATCCAGGATAGCAGGTGCTCATCAAACGCTGATATCCTTGGAGTTGTTTGAGAAATTGATCCTGCAACCAGAAATCTTCCGTCAAGTTAAACAGGATCGGTTCATGTGACATTTAAATTTCGCGATGATTTGCATAAACACGCCACCCTAGCCCTCGAGACGCTGCTGGTCGCTTTCAGGTAATCACGGAGTTTGTGAAAGTACGTAATGAGGGAAAAGATACAACCAGCGCGCACCTGCATTTCTCTCCAGACAACTTGCAACAGTGAAGAATGATCGACCAAATGCTTCTCAACTTTCTTGTACAATTGCTCCAATCCCTTCTTCACTTCCTTACCCGGATACATGGCAATCACCTGAATTACTAGGGATAATCGATAATGCAAGATAGCAATACTCGGCTTGAGCTTGAATCTTCAAGCAGCATTTGGTTTAGAGAGAAGAATTCCAGACCAATATGAACAAACAAACTAGTGCAGTTACTACCTTCTTCAGTTCAACGCGACTGAACTGAGGTTGATACGATATTTCTTCTGGCTTCGTTCCTCGCATTTCGATTGCATTTTGGACAGCGTCAAAAAATACCTGCAACAATGAAGCATGAATTCAATATGAATGAAAGCTCCTGTTTAGTTATATTAGGTTGGTCCATAATTTCTGGAATACCTTAGCCGTTTTTCAAATTAGTTTTTCCAAGTTTTTTTTCATTTATTCATATAGGTAGCGTTCAGACTCCGCGATGAGGCGCGTTGAAGCGCGCGCTACTTTGCCGTATGGTCTGCAGTAGTGCTACTGACGGAGACGTAGCCGTATAGGGGCGTCGGTAGGCACCTGTTTTGGGAGGCGCCTAGTACGTGCTGTACGGGCACAGGCGTCAAGCCTGGACAGCCGACACCTGTTAAGCGGGCAACGGCCGTTTTCTGTCCTAGCCAATACGAAATGTGTTCAGGATGCCCCTGGGAATGAAGCCTGGGCAAATCGACCTTCATGAAGGGAACTTGATCAAAGTGTGGGCTGGGTTTGGAAGAAAGGATCAGTAGTGGGAATATTGCAGTTTTGCACTGTTTGTACTTTCAAGAAGAAGTAGCCCCTTCCTAGTTCGCGGTTCCGCCCAACTTGCTCCCGAAACCAAGAATGGAGAGCAATTACTTCCCTTCGCCGTGGAGCCTGGCAACCACTGCGGCCGCCAACGGGCTCTGTTTAGAGCGAAGACATAGAAAGCTGGAAGTGCAAAAATTTCAACAGTATCTGTGAAGGGGTCCTCAGTGAGCGGTAGATCTAGAAAAAACTTCATTTCACACTCTTCCTGTTGCCCTGGTAATCATGATTGTGTTGGTCAGCCTCCACTGTGATTTCAAGATTATGTACTTACCTTGGAAGTCAACGAAGATCTCCCACAGTCAATATTGTATTCGGATCTTTACAAAGCCCCAAGAAACCCAAGTTTCACTAGGACTCTGGAAAGAAGTAGTGGGAAGCGCATTCTAGATGAGCAGGGATTGTTAAGAACAACCACCATAAGTGCGATATCAGTTCAGAAGTTTGAAATATGTTAGAGTACAACGTTGTTTCGATTCTAGTTATTTGTTATTGAATTCTATCAGTTACAAATATTGAACACTTACATGGATCTTTTCGAGCGGTCTACCCATATATTCCCTGACGTACAAATCGATATTTTCCTCTTTTTCTCGCTTCGCATCTTTTCGTTGGGCATCCAGGAAGGGGATTTTCAACTCCGACAACGTCACTGAACAGTAGGTTATTTCAACCTCAGTCATAATGTGAACTGGAACGCCATGCAAGTACTTACAATACAACTGATGATAGTTCTCGAAGCGAACCACAGCCGTCGGAGACTTGCTGTTGGGATTTGAGGCGGCTTTTTCTATCCCTTCGCATACACAGCGATACAAATGCGTGTACCTAAGGAAATCGTTGGGTATTGAAAAAAGTCAGCAAAATTCCGACAATAACAAGAAATTGTATAGTCTTTTTTGCTGCGGATGGTGGGGCGTGTCAGCGCGGCTGCATTTGGCGCTGCGCCAATGCTTTTTCTTTTCCTCTCTCGGCAACCAACACTGTTCGTATCACTGCTTTCCACCAGTTATTGTCAATTATCCGCTTTAACAACCGTTGCCTCATTGAAACGCCCCGTCATCCGCAGCGAACAAAACTGCACATGCATCGAAACAATCGAAGTGTGGCAATAATCTATTGAAAAAAGTATCGCACAGCAGACCTTCTTAACCTACCATTTTTCAAGATCCGTTCGTCTTTCGGCACCTTCGAAAACTGTTTCCGCATTCCTTACAAATTCAGCGAACCTCTCGATTGTTGGCAGAATGCCCAGACGCATTCTTTTCGAGATTTTTATATCAGACAAGGCCATGCCTTCCGTTTCCTGAAGAGACCACAAAACATTGATCAGCCAACGAGGCCTGAAGTCTCAACACATTCAACGACCTATCGATTCCTGCTAAGCTCCACTCTCATGTGCACTGGCAACTGATAATATTCACTACATTTATTAATAACGCTGCATAAGGTAAACATCACTACTGAAACCTTGAAAAATTTCACGTCTAGGACTAGTCATATAGTCTTGTCACTGCGGATGGTGGGGCGTGTCAGAGAGTCAGCACTGGCGCTGCGCCGGACCCTTTTCCACCAAGTGCTGTCGCTGCCCTCTTAGACAATTGATGGAACGGGTCGATGCTTCGCCTAACCTCGTTGACACGCACAGGCATCCACAGCGAACACGAACGTAACTCTTTTTCGAATCGGCCTGGTAAGTAATATTGAGTTTCCCTGATGATAGAAGTAGGGAAAACGAGAAGCTTAAGGGAATGATTATAAAAGAAAATTATGGAGGATTTCGTACGAGAATAAATAGCCTCCAAACTTACCATGTACAGATCGAACTGCCTCTTAATTAGCACAACAAATGTACCAAAAGTGACTGAATAGTATGAACCAGACTCCTGTGGCAACAACACCTTTTTCGACATGATGATGAACAGCAGCATCACATTACTATAACAAGACATGGTTAAAACAACTATCATGACAGTGCTGCGCTATCAGTTGGACTGTAACTTTGCTAAACCAGAAACCAAGTTGACTGAAGTTGAGCGGCTTCATATCGTGGCTCCCAAGGAATCAAAATTATGCATGTATTCTTGAGACAGCGGTCTCCACATTTAAAGTATACGAAAGCAATATACAAATCTCATTGCGGGCGTTCTTTCACATTCCCACATTCTAACCTCCTGCAGGTGTTTTACTTTGATGAGCCGCTCTGTTAAATTATGGTTGGAATAAGGTTTTGCAAAACTCTTTCGTCCATACGTTTCATTCGCACGAGCGAAAGAGTTTGTTTCAATCGCTCATTATAACGTTGTAAATGTCGCCTATAGTCACGCCGTGCGTTCATTTTCGAGGATCCTTATTCTTGCAATGAGCGAGGTAAATGGTTCCCCAGCTGTGGGTGTTAGTCACCTTCATCACTCGAAAAACCGCAGAAATGAAGGCGGAGGGTAGTGATAGCCAGATGCCCTCTTGGACTCCAACAACATGTAAACAGAAAACGCGACGTGCCTCAAGACCAGGCATACGTGTAACTATAGCCAAACGTGTTGCTTGCCTCGCTCCCTTAGGCAGCGTTCAGACTTCGCGACGGCAGCGCTTCGGTCGCGCGTTCGACGCGATCAATGCAGTCGAAAGCATGCGCATCGATCGCGTCGAACGCGCGACCGAAGCGCTGCCGTCGCGAAGTCTGAACGCTGCCCTACGTCTGGTTGTTCTCTACACCTACCCACGATAGGCAGCTTGCCGTTCACGTTTTCGCAGCGGGACGTCGGAACCGACGCATATGGCGCAGGTCGTTGATAGCGGAAGCATTCCGAAACGGCATCCTACTATCACCACAGAAAAGTTAACATAATCGTTAGAAAAGCACAAGAATTTTGGCAAATAACTTACCTGGGATTCTGCTTGCAAATAGCCTTACAAAATCGATCAAGGTGGCCGTTCAGAGACTCGAACAAGGGTGCCATCACCGCACGAACCTGTTCATTCATGAAGCGTTCCATGTTTCTACCACCTAAAAGTGATCTTTATACTTTCGAAGCAGAAGAACTCACTGCTTCCCAAAGTAAAACAGTTCTCCAAAACATGTCACTTCGGCAGCAGTAACGCCTCAGATTTGATGGTACAATGAATTTGAAACGTTTCCTTGGTTTTCGCTCTACGCTTACAAAGGCAAATAAAATAAGCAAACAGATTGGAATAAATCGCAAAAACGGCAAAACAGGGGAGTCTTTATGGTGCAAACTACATGAAGCTTCAACGCCCACAATGAACCCATGCAAAATAAGCGAAAAATAATTTCAGACGAAGACAACACACTAAGGTGAAAATGTACCCATAGTGGAACTATCACCGCTGTCTGTGGATGTTGTCTCAGCATTTGAAATGAGTTCCGAATTAATGTGGAAAAATCGTACACAGAACTTTTGCTCCATTTCGATAATAGGGCCTAGCTCTCCAAGAACGGTCTCAATTAGCTGAAATTATGCAAACTTCGTAACAAAAATCGGGGATTGATCAAGCACACTGTATACTGTGTAACTGACTCACCGCTGAAACCTGAGCATAATCGGCAGAAAGTTCACTCATCATAGAGAAGCTTTGTTTATCCATAGAACTCTTAGTAGACATATTTGATGAGTCTGAAACGAATGCGAGAAGTGACCACTCCAACCAAAGAAAAAATAGGATTAAAGGAATAATTTTTCATAATTCCGATTTTTTTTCCTTTCAAAAAGGCGCAAACTTTACTGAACATTCGCTCTTTTTCACGAATAATTCTAATCTACTTGAAGGAGTTACAAGATGCCAAAATTTACAGCCCGGAAAAACTCCCTCGAAGAAGCATCGTTCAACTTTCATAACTCAAGCGATAAGACTGTACCACATAGCTCTTATCGGTCGTTTTCCAGCGGTCGTCGTCGCTTACCCGCTCTACCAATGGAAGGGGAACGAGCTGACAGCGCGCCAATCAGCCTCACTGACACGCCCTTTCATCCGCAGCGAAAAGGACTGTACATTCTGTCTCGGAGCAACGGAGGTGTTTTGGAATAACTTGAAATAACAAGAAAAAAGACAGCAAATTAAAGTCGCCTACTTAAGCGTTTATCTGTTGAACCCAGCCGTTGCACTTCACCGATAACAGCGTCGAAAAATGTTTCAAAATGTCGTCTATATAAAATCTTGGTTGCATCAATATACCTTTGGATTGCCGCGTTGTACGGTGTTGGTCTGAAAAACCCGTCCGCCTGATAACAGTTCATAATTTGAACCATGTTTGAAAATAATTGTAAAATGGGCACACATCACGACTTACCGACGTAGATATTTTTACGCTTGCAGAAACTTTTTCGGGGAAAAAAAGGATTCAAAATGAAATTTTGTGTAGAACTCTTCTCACGCCTTTCAACCCCATAGAACGGAAATACGGAAGAACAAAAAACTGTTCAGGCAAAAGGTTTTCGATAGGACTCAAAAGGTATTATGTTGGCTCAAATCTTCATGCTCATCACTAACCGGTAGAACGAATACAGCAGAAAAAAAAGATAAATGGAGTAAAAACAAAACGAACCTGTTCACTTTCAGCCAGCTGATGAGATCGGAAAGGGGTGAAAGCGCATGGAATCGTTGCGACTGTTTCGGAATGGAAAGAGCATGCCAGTCTTGGCCCAAAGAGAAATCGTTCTGCAACACAGAAACGGGTATTTGATGACGAACTATACATTTACCTAAGAGAATCCTGTCCCTGCCGTGGGTGGGGGAAATGGGTCCACAGTTACAGTATCGTGCCGGGGGGCGGACGGTATTGATACCCGAGGGCCGTTTCCGTGCTCCGTCCACTGTCATCAATGTGCTGCACATGCGATACCAGCATCCAATATCGTGCACGCAGTCAGGGTTAGAGAACAACCAGAAGGAGCAGACAAGTAGCAGGTTTACCTATGATTTGGTGAAGGCTGGTAGTGAGGCAGCGCGGGCAGAGTCGGAAGCCACCACTCAGGTATCATTACCTTCCTGCCCCGTTCTCGTATATTTCTGAGAGGACAAATGGGCACGCTACAGTATCTGCGGACCCATTAGTCTCTTACACGGCAAGGACCCCTCCCCCTCACAGGTCACAGGTCAGCGTACAGTTTCCTCTTTGAATAGAATTCGTGAATTTCTCGGGGAGGGGTCATTCAAAGAACTCCTCAGGCAGAAGTGGTATTACCCTCATCAACTAGGATTATCGTACTTCTAATTGCTATATACACCCCGAACCTTCTGCCCCTTGGACATGGACAGATGTTCTCATGTCCATTAAGATGATTCTATTTTTGCACGAAGATACCTCTAAGTGCCCCTAAAATCTACTAGCGCCGAGAAGTCCTATCAAGGAACATAATCAATGGCGGAAACGCTAGGAAATGAAGTAGGGACTCACTAGGTTATTGAATATTGCCGAAAGATGAGACATAAATCGATCCACAAACAGATCTATCACAGCTAGATCACGATTACGTTTCTCATAGGCTTTCATCTGTAGCAAAGGCTTTGAAATAAATCCATTCCAGAACTGCGAGACCGCACGAGCAGCTTCAGCACAACGGGCGATACTGAAATGCCCAACCTTTACAAGACAATACCTCACTGTTCGAACTTGTTGAAATTTTGTAATGTTAGGTGTCGCTGTCGGCAGACGGACAAGAGAATCGTAATTTGCCGCGGTGTCGCGTGCGGCGCAGCGGCGCCGCCCACAAACTACCAACCCAATCGTTCGAGCCTGAATATTGAAGGGATCGCAAAGTTCTGCACCATAAAGCATGGAGTCTTGCTCCTGTTTGAAATCAGGTGCATGACTTTCATATGAATTTCATCCCCAATTAACAAACTGATGCACGTCTAAAATTTACTGCACAATGTCTCAGGATGTGTCACGAGCGACAGCGCGACTTATTGCGATTGGCTTGTCTGTCACCTAGAGTCGAGAAACTCGCCGCGCCACAGCACAGCTACAATGATAGGATTGAATCCTAGTGCGAATCCTTCGTACGCACCTCTTCTCTATGCCTACAGTCGTCATCCGGGCAGTTGATTAGGCGGTCAAAGGGTCGCAGACGCGGCTGCGGCGCGTCACGACCGCGGCGATCAGCTGTTTCCAGCCTATTTAGCCATTTTCTCCCTAATTTTCACTGTATTATTTATTTTTTTCAAGGTAAGTTGTTTTTGTCTTTATGAAGTATATAGGACGTGGATTCTTTTTTTGTTTTTGTAATGAAGTGTTTTTGCGATTTTTCAGGTATTTGTTTAATTGTTTGTTTAATTATTTAATTGTTCGCAAAGAGAAATCTCAATCATAATTCACCTTGTGAAGACAAGGAACAACTAACCTTGAGAAAAGCAGCCAAAAACAGTGAAAATTAGGGAGAAAATGGCTAAATAGGCTGGAAACAGCTGATCGCCGCGGTCGTGACGCGCCGCAGCCGCGTCTGCGACCCTTTGACCGCCTAATCAACTGCCCGGATGATGACTGTATTTCGCTGCACCCCGAAACTCGGAAGTAACGATAGAAATCGTACCTTCCCGCGTCGTTCAAATTTGCCTCCTTTAACGTTCGAATATGCTCATCAGTAACGGTATTCAGGGCGGAAACAAAGTCCGTTAATTCTTGATGAAGTCTGTCCTTATTTTTGCGTTCAACAGCAGACAGACTATCCTTTTCTTCAATGAGCTCCACGCTATTTCTCACATGCTGGAAACATGAACGTAGTTAACTTTCGACCTAAACAACAACATTGCTGAAGTGAAAGCGAAAGATGACAAAAACGGAACAACCAAATCAAGTTCATCTCAACTCTCTGGAAAGGATCTAATCGAAGCTCATTTCCAACTCATTCTCCTCAACCTGATCTTTAATGTCATAGGTCAATTGTTCTAAGGCCAAAGAATCATTGGTGCAGGTACAATTGGCACCGCAATCGATCGGGTCGGTTTTGAGAGCGACAGACTGACCCAACCAGCGGCGTTTTCACCACTGGCTGTTTCTTCCTAAATCATTCTTTACCCGATCATCATTGGTGGAACAAACCAGTCGAAGACGGGCTCATCCCCCTCCCCACACATGGCCCCGATTGAATTGCGATGTCACGAACTACACTTTATAAGGAATAACTGAAAATACCCAAAATGAATGAGATATCTGGCTGGAAATCATCCGTGCCAGAAATAAGAATTTACACATGCTGTAGAAAACTATCATTGATCACCACAATATGGCACATCTCTTTCATATGATGTCACTCCAATGTCAGTGATTTTACTAATTATTATTATTATTATCTTTTTTGGTCCTGCTATCCAATTTTACAAATGCTACCTTATCTTAATGTCAGGCATTGTTCACAGTCTGAGACCCTGACGAAACGGCGGTTCGGCGAAAAGCAAAAAATACTCATTGATCGGAGAATCGCCAACCGCCCCGTTCGACGAACCGCCGCGGTTCAGCGGTTGGGCGAAAAGCAATAGATGCGTATCGATTTCGCAGGCCCGACCATCTCAGCGAAAAACGCCAGGGTGGTCGGGCTAGCGTTTTTCGCCCAACCGCTTCGCCGAACCGCCCGTCGATACGTATCAAAACCGTTTCGCGCAACCGCCAGACTCTTCGCCCAACCGCCAATCGATACGTATCGAAAGCTTTTCGCCGGAGCGTTTCTTTCCAGAGAAACGCTGGGCCGCAGACTGTTAACAATGCCTCACGCGGTTAATTCTCATGCCACCACCTATGATGAGGCCACGTTCACACTTTGCCGATGTGAAGAATTCATGAGTCAGGAGAATGCGCCACTGAAGGGAGTATAGGTCTGGATAATCAGCGACTTCGGAGAATGCGCGATTATGGTTTAGAATCAATAGGAGCCGGTTGACTCAATCTCCGGCATACAGCGCCTTTCACGATTGACGCATTCTCCTCATTCGCAAGGTATGAACGCAGATTAAGGCTGATTTGCGGAAACACTTGAACGCAGCACTGAGAACTCTTTACAATCTAGTTATCTTAACAAACCGCAAGGATTGCATCACATGTGTCGATCTCCTTTTCCAGCAGTGCCACCTTATCAAGAGCACCATCAAGTAGTGCTAATAATTGATTCACTGCCATTTCACTCCCCATCATTGATTGAATATTTGCTCCATCCAGTGACTGCAGCTGAGATGAGAGAACCTAAAAACCATTTCAGATTAAAAGACAGCAATTTTCAAGATTAATGAAAATGCAAAGTAAAAGAACAGTGGAAAACTGCGAAACATAGTTAGTTTATATATGCCGCAAACCTCTGCAAACTTATCGGCCTCTCCAATGGTGAGCTCAGCCTTTGCGAGTAAACGCCGAAAGTCCGCCTCTTCTTTGGCGCTGACTGGCTGAAAGCTTATCTTCGAGAGGAAGAAAATGTATAGAACAATAGTAGAAAGTGGATGATCCGTGAGAGCACCTTCATACTTCGCGATTCTATCGCTTGGATCGCCCCACCGGATAGCGCGACCACGACAGGAGGTGCTCCATAGCCAACCCGCTGTGGCAGTCCACCAACTGGCGACGAAGCACCCCCAGTCGTTGTCGCGCAGTCTGAGCGATTGGATCGCGAAGTATGGACACACTCTAAGGGGAATTAAACTTTAGCACATAATTTCTATGCTAGGAATATCGAATAAATCATAATGACAGCAGACCTGATAATCGTGTATAAAATCAGTGGTGTCCTCGTCTGTCGTTTCTATTGGAAGTATGGACATCTCACGGTTATCAATCGGTATAGATACATTACAAAAGTCAGGCATTTGCACCGGGAGATATTGTGCTGATAGCTTAAGAAAATACATTACCGATTTGCAACTGAAGAAGTCGCAAAATCTTTTCACACTAACGTATCACTAAACAATCCTGTCAGCTCGTCACTGTTTGTGTTATTGATTCTCACTTCAATAAAATCACTGTTTCCGATTTATAAGTCGACCTTTCGCTATGCGCGCTGCAAATATTTAGGAAGTCGTTGCAAATTGTGGACTAAAGCCCACATCGCATCATCAAGATGTTTGAAATGGCGCAGTCACTACGACAGTCCCCAGAATAGGGATCCTGGCACGGCACCGTACACAACCTACCGCAAGGACTCCACATATTTCCTTACTACCAGAAGTTCACAAAACTGAGCAATTTGCGGGTACGTGACGGTAGTCGCGCGCGACAACTTCAAATACCGCATGGATACGATTGGCGCGCGCTCACTGTGGTTCTTTTATTGCGACAGTGGAAATGCGCTGCTATTTTCCAACCGGACATTACGTCGTACCTCAACGATACGACACTAAGTACAGTACCTGAGAGCATGCTGCCCAGGAAGCATTGCGACACTCAAATGATTAGGGATTACGGTAGCTTTATTAACACGCCAGCAGAACCGTGCAGCTTTCTCTGAACCCAGTTATGAACAAAATCCAACGGTCATGACAATCTGAGCACTATTAAAGTGACTCGTGGTCCCAAAGACCGTCTCCCGCAAAACTGCAAGCCAACAAACTGTTCGAATAGTCGGTTTCGAGAAGGGTCTGATCGATCTTAAAAAGGCCCCAAGTAGGTGCAATGTAGACCTGGGGAAATAATGCATTAAACGATGACGTTTGTTCCGACAAAACGCTCTTCAAAAAACTGTCGTATTCCTAATACAACAGTACTTCGGCCGAAGTACCGAGGACAAGACTATTTACCGAAGACATGGGCATTTCAAAG
>MU912109.1:68932-85119 GCA_036418165.1 Cooperia oncophora | reverse complement strand
CCCTCACATTAAAGGGAGAATTGATCAGCGAATACACCCGATGCAATTCCTTCTGCGAGACGTTTTTTTTATAAAAAAGGGAGAACTTACAGAGCGAGGATGAGCGATCTGATTGACCCTCTGAGCTTCATCAAAATGTTTCCCCACACATTAAGGGAGAATTGATCAGCGAGGACACCCGATGCGATTAATTCCGCGAGAAGTTTCTTTTATAAAAAAGAACTTACAGAGCGAGGATGAACGATCTGATTGACCCTCTGAGCTTCATCAAAATGTTTCCCCACACATTAAAGGGAGAATTGATCAGCGAGGACACCCGATGCGATTCCTTCCGCGAGAAGTTCTTCATAAGTTGGGAGGGACCCACATGCCAAGGGGAGAATTGATGAGCGAGGATGAACCCTGATTGACCCTCTGAGCTTCACAAAATGTTTCCCACACATTAAAGGAGAATCGATCATCGAGGACACCCGATGCAACTCGCTTCCGCAAGAAGTTCTTCATAAGTTGGGAGGGACCCACATGCTAAAGGGAGAATTGATGAGCGAGGATGAACGATCTGATTGACCCTCTGAGCTTCAACAAAATGTTTCCCACACATTAAAGGGAGAATTGATCAGCGAGGACACCCGATGCGATTCCTTCCGCGAGAAGTTTCTTTTATAAAAAAGAACTTACAGAGCGAGGATGAACGATCTGATTGACCCTCTGAGCTTCAACAAAATGTTTCCCCACACATTAAAGGGAGAATTGATCAGCGAGGACACCCGATGCGATTCCTTCCGCGAGAAGTTCTTCATAAGTTGGGAGGGACCCACATGCCAAGGGGAGAATTGATGAGCGAGGATGAACGATCTGATTGACCCTCTGAGCTTCATCAAAATGTTTCCCCACACATTAAGGGAGAATTGATCAGCGAGGACACCCGATGCGATTCCTTCCGCGAGAAGTTTCTTTTAATAAAGTAAAAAGCAGAACTTTACTGACGAAGAGAAGCTGATGTCGCATTGACCCTCTGAGCTTCAACAAAATGTTCCCACACTTTAAAGAGAAAAGGCATCATATCAAGCGACACCACTCAACTCGCATTCCCGCAAGAATTCTTCATAAAGTTGGAGACCCACATTTGCTAAGGTGAAATTTCTCAGTGAGCAAGATGAACCCTGACTGGACCCTCTGAGCTCAGGCAAACTTTCCCACACATTAACGAGAACTCGAAATCATCTCGAGGACACCCGAGCAACTCCGCTTTCCGCCATAGAAGTCTCATAGTTGGACGGACCCATAAGCTTAAAGGGAAAATTGTGAGCAAGGTATGAACATCCTATTGACCCTTCTCTGAGCTTCAACAAAATGTTTCCCACACTTTAAAGAGAGAACTGATCAGCGAGGACACCCGATGCGATTAATTCCGCGAGAAGTTCTTTTATAAAAAAGAACTTACAGAGCGAGGATGAACGATCTGATTGACCCTCTGAGCTTCAACAAAATGTTTCCCCACATTAAAGGGAGAATTGATCAGCGAGGGGACCCGATGCAATTCCTTCCGCGAGAAGTTCTTCATAAGTTGGGAGGGACCCACATACCAAGGGGAGAATTGATGAGCGAGGATGAACCCTGATTGACCCTCTGAGCTTCATCAAATGTTTCCCCACACATTAAGGGAGAATTGATCAGCGAGGACACCCGATGCGGTTCCTTCCGCAAGACGTTTTTTTTTATGAAAAATGGAGAACTTACAGGCGAGGATGAGCGATCTGATTGACCCTCTGAGCTTCAACAAAATGTTTCCCTCACATTAAAGGGAGAATTGATCAGCGAGGACACCCGATGCGATTCCTTCTGCGAGACGTTTTTTTATGAAAAATGGAGAACTTACAGAGCGAGGATGAACGATCTGACCCCTCTGAGCTTCATCAAAATGTTTCCCACACATTAAAGGGAGAATTGATCAGCGAGGACACCCGATGCGATTCCTTCTGCGAGACGTTTTTTTATAAAAAAGGGAGAACCCACATGCTAAAGGAGAATTGAAAAGCGAGGCTGAATGATCCGAGTGAATCTCGAAGCTCTCACCAAATGTTCTCACACATTAAAGGGGGAATCGATCAGCGCAAATTGTTCCCCTCATATGAGGAAATTCTAGCAACACGTTTCCCACATGCCACACAAATAAGAGCTTCAGAAACTGAAACAAGCAGCGAGGCTGACACATGCGCTTAGCTTTCGCGTACCGTTTTTTTCACACAAAGAAGCTTTCCAAAGCGTAAGAGAAAGTTTCCCGCACCAGGGAAAAACGAGCAGCGAGGTTAACAAGTGCGATTAGCCTTCACTGAACTTTCACAAGCTAGCAGAATAATCGTAGAGCAACGCTGCCCAATGCGATTAACTTCCACAAGACTTTCTCCACACAGCCTGACTCGCGAAAAAACATCTGCGCATCAGAAGTGGAATCAAATAGCAAGGCTGGCCGCGCTCGCTCGGAAAGCGTAGGGTGCGAGGTTCGACTATCGCCTGGGGTCGGACTTTTGCTCATAAAACAACATTCTTGTGGTAACTTTCGGAGCGCGAACTGCGGTGTTAGACAGCAGTTACCAATAGCACAATTTCAAGAACTTGTGAAACCTACGGCCTGGCGTCTGGTCGATTACGGCTGAACGGCTCACCGGCTTGGCTCTAACGGTATTCGAGGTGCGAGAGCTGCAAGGTTGCGGCATAAAAGCCGTCAAGCTGAGAGGGTAAAGAGCGGCCCTGGTGGCGTAACGGATAGCGCACGCCCGGAAAGCGTGAGGTGCGGGTTCGACTCCCGCCTGGGGCACGACTTTTGCCCATAACTCAGCATTCTTGTGATAATTTTCGGAACGCGAACTGCGGCGTTAAACAGCAGTTATCATATAAAACAACTTCACACTTTCGCAAAATGTTTTCCTGTGCTGAGGGGAGAATCAAGCAGTGGGGCTGGCCAATATGATTGAAATTGTAACAAAATGTCCCCCCCCCCCACATATACAATAGTAGCTTTTACCGAACCTTTTCCAGAAGCTATATGGAAAATCAAATCGCAAGGCTGAACGATGCGATTACTTCGCATAGCGCTTCCCTGCCACACTGAAAGTTCTTGCGAGGAGTATCCTGCGCACCAAGAATTGGAAACAGATAGCGAGGTTGACCAATTCGATAAGCTCTCGCAAGCGTTCTTCACTCTCCTTCCCTATCCGGAAAGAAGCTTTCGCAACACCTTTTTCACATGCTAGAAGGAGAACAGAAAACGAAGCTAGCAGTTCGCTTGATTTCCGCAAAGGTTTTGAAAAAGAAATCTGCGTGAACCGTTTTTTGAGCCTCTATGTGCTGTAACTCACTTGCTATTTTGTCCAGTTGCTGAGCAGGGTGCCTTCCAAAGGGACTGTTGGAATGGAGGTGGAAACGGTCGCAAATGGGGTCTTACTTGTGTCAAGTGCTCAAGACTGAATGGCTTCTTGGAATGGTTTCTAAGGCTGCATGAATCAGCAGTGGTCGGATGGCCTAGTGGATAGCGTGGAAGATCCTCGTTTGGACAGCCAGGTTCTGGTTTGTGGATCAGTTTCTCTGAGACACGAATTGTTGTATTTTCCAGGTTTCGATGTTCTCGCATCCATTTATGCCAGCGCGTGAGTATAGCTGTATATAGATATTTACCGTTTATGTGCACTTTTCAAATGGTTGCACCATATGAGTTGATTAACGAGTTTCGCAGATCTTTGAGCGAGATTTTTGCTGAGAATCTATCTTTATAGGTTAACCAGTGCCCTAATCGTATATGACACTCACTTCCTGCTAATGCGCGATTTATCGCCACTTTGGAGCAACGTCTTCCTCCTACTGAATTCGTTATGTAATCTTATTCAAGAGACGTCAACGCCATTTCGGCGCGAAATTGCATCCACCCCAAAAAATAAGCGTCAGAGTCTGATCAGGGCCATCAATTACCCCTATACGCGAACTCCACCGCAAAAGTTTTTTTTATACTTTCTTAGGTTTGTGCATCAGGTGGCGCGCCAGAATCTTCCTATTGAAGTCGTTTTGCGTATTCACTCAAACCTTCACATTTATTGGGACGCAAACGTAAAATTAAGAACAACGATAGAATTCACGCAAAAAAAACAAGGAATTGTAGATATTCCTTCAGGTGCACTTGAACTCGAGAAAATTGAATGACTGCAATTTCTCTGTCCTCGTTAAGAGAGGACGATATAGTCGCTGAGCGAGCAGTCGGTGAGCGTCGAGAATGGTTCACATACTTTCTGAAGTGTCCCGTGGCCATCCGGGCGTATGCCTTGCATTTAAGTAACTTGAGCCAATTCTCAGCATTGGCATTCGGAGCGGTCCAAGTAATAGCGCTGAAGCGCGCTCGGTCGCATACCGACGTGCAGCAGCCGTTTTGAGAAAGCGTGGCACGCCTTGAATCACCTCCATCGCAAGCTGAGCAATCCTGTCAACATTCGCGAAAAGTTCCCCGCACACCGGAGAGGCTTTCGGTATAAATTTAGTGCACACGAGAAGGAAGGAGAAATGACTGCGCCTAGCGGCGCGATCGATCGCTCCAGCAGAAATCGACTGGACGGATGCTAATTGACAGCCGTATTCACTTACTTTTTCCTTCTTTCTCCTCCCGTTAGCTTCTAACTTGTTTTTTCATCTTCCTGCCACTCGTTTTTTTTGATCTGTTCTGATGTTTGTCGGTTATTATGCTTATTTACCTTTAACACATTGAAATTTTCCAGGTACACTGAAATTTTTCGGATGGACGGCCGTGTTCAGCGCGCGCACTGTTCCTGTTTTTGAGGTGAGGTTTTCAGTTTCCCTGTAGTTTTGGTTATCTTTTTGATTCTCATCAATCATATTGTGTTTAGCTTGGTCGGCAGCTCAGCAGTTCAGTAGAAACCTTCACCTGTACGGTAAGTAGTTTTTCTTTGTTCCTATTTTCTAATTGTGTTGTTAAAGAGAACATAGTAAACTTGAACATAACCAAGACACAACACAATTAGAAAATAGGAACAAAAAAAAACTTACCGTACAGGTGAAGGTTTCTACTGAACTGCTGAGCTGCCGACCAAGCTAAACACAATATGATTGATGAGAATCAAAAAGATAACCAAAACTACAGGGAAACTGAAAACCTCACCTCAAAAACAGGAACAGTGCGCCCGCTGAACAGGTCAATCCGAAAAATTCCAATGTACCTGGAAAACTGATGTGTTAAAGGTAAATAAGCATAATAACCGACAAACATCAGAACAGATCAAAAAAACGAGTGGCAGGAAGATGAAATAAAAAGTAAGAAGCTAACGGGAGGAGAAAGAAGGAACCACTAGCCGAAGCAGGGAAGCAGGGAAGGCTTTCTCATACCGATGTATTAAAGAAAAATTGGTTTCCTCAAAAGCGGATGCAGTAAGGTGGGGCGGAGATTGGTCAGTTCGATTCAGGGGTACACGCTGGCATGTAGGGGTACCGATTGCGTAAAAATGCACAATCGCTTTTCGAGAGATTGAAGTTCTCTTGAATCTCTGATTTTATACAGTGGGATTTGAACCAGCATGTTGAAGAACACATTCTGTTGAGTATCAAAAGCAGCCACTGCCATTGTTTTCCTTTTTCTTGTTGGTTTGTTTCTCCCCTATAATGTTGAAGAAAGCATACAGTATTACGGTATAGATAATTATTTTGCAGACAAGGAATTCTTGGCAATCAGCAGAGGAATTTTTTTCCTTCCGTTCGGCTGACAGCGCTGGGCATCCAGTGATGGACATGATTGAAACGCCTCAGGCACATAAGGTCAGCGATACCAGATGTTTTGAGAAGTTACGCGGCAGTTGGCATTCGTGGATAATGAAGACCAAACGTAAACTTGTAGTTGCTAGAGGTCAGTCCTGAACTGGAAGATGAGCGAAGCGGTATTCACTCTCACCTTATGAATACAACACAGTTCTTCTCTAATAAACGTGGCCCTTTAGGTCAAGTAACCTTTCTTTGATATAAATCGACGCGTGTGGTGAGGGAGCATTCACAGACCAAAGATTTGTGGTTCACTTGTTCACGTTACCGGTCATTATGGATTTTTCTGTCCACCGCGAAAATGTCGTGATCAGCCGTCATCCCGACGAGCTTGGTTATAATATTAGGTCGTGGCAAAAATAATGACCGTTTTCGCACCTGCTATGTTCCACTGATCATAATTCATTGAAAACTTAGGCAAATATAGTAATTTAATATATCGTTCGGAAGCACATTTTTCAAGCTATCGTACAAATTTTTTCCCGTTTCTCTGCCACCATTTCTTCTACGATTTTGGGTCACCCGCGAAGATGTTGTCAAGACGCGAAATCCGACTCATCATGCTTCACGAGTACAAACTCGGCCGTAATGCTGCGGAAGCAGCTAGGAATATCACCAACGCATGGGGCGAAGGTACTACAAATGAGCGCACCACGCGTAGGTGGTTCGACAAATTCCGAAATGGAGACTTCAACCTGGAAGATCAGGAGGGACGCGGTCGGCCATCGGAAGTTAAAGACGACGAATTGAAGGCACAGATAGAAGCCAACCCAAGAGCATCCACAAGGGAAATTGCTGAAGAGCTGGGAGTTGACTTCGGAACTGTAGCACGTCATTTGAAGAAAATTGGGAAGGTAAAAAAACTTGACAAGTGGATCCCGCATGAGTTGACTGAGCACCAGCAATCTCGTCGTCTCGAAGTCTGTTCGTCTCATCTTTTGCGGAACAAAAACGATCCTTTTCTGCAACGCATTGTGACGTGTGACGAAAAATGGATTCAATACGACAATAGACGACGGTCAGGACAGTGGTTGGATCACGACGAAGCTCCTAAACATTTTCCAAAGCCGGAGTTGCACCAAAAAAGGTCATGGTGACTGTTTGGTGGTCTACAGCCGGTTTGATCCACCACAGCTTCCTGGCTCCAGGAGAAACCATCACAGCGGAGAAGTACTGTGAGGAAATCGAAAAATGCACCAAAAATTGCATCGGATTCAGCCGGCATTAATCAACAGAAAGGGCGCGATCCTACTCCATGACAACGCCCGACCGCATGTTTCACTGATGACAACAAAAAACTGATGGAGTTGGGATATGAAACTCTCGACCATCCTCATACTCAACAGACCTTTCCCCTGAAGATTATCACTTTTTCAAGCATCTCGAAATTTTCTTACGCGAGAAATGCTTCCGAAACCAAGACGACGTAGAAAAGGCATTCAACGATTTCGTCGATTCCAGAACTCCAGAATTTTATGCTGCCGGAATATCTAAACCGCCTTCTCATTGGCAGAAGTCTATCGGTTGTTGGTTGTTTTGGTCGTTACTTCGATTGAAAAGCAACACTTTTAGGCGCGTTATGATATTTCGAAATATTTGCTTCGAAAGGTAATTATTGTTGCCACGACCCTAATATTTGGCAGCTGAGTAGAACGGACTGCCAACCACTTCTATGCACTGCGTATCGAACTACAGAGACACCTAAGTTCCCGCTTTTCCAATAGTTCCTGTGCCTTTTGAAAAAAGCCTGTGCTTGCCAAGGAATCCCTCATGCCAAAAAATCTTGACCATGTTTTTTTTGCCAAAAGAATTTATCCCCAACTAACTCGTATTCTTGAGAGCCACTTTCCGCCTTTCGAAAACAGGTCGTTCAAACACTTTCCATTTGTCATTATCTATGGGATGATCCCCGTATAGAGATATGCACAAATTTACCTATAGTTGTTTTTATCATGCTTCACGTCACTTGCCCTTTTGAAGAAGAACAAATCCAGTTTACTTGAGCTCTTATTGAGAACGGATGGTCGATCGCCTCTTTTACCAAACCCTCCCTTTGGACATGAATAACTACGTGTGCCAAGCGATTTAAAAAGGAGACCACCTCTAATGGCACAAGGCTGTTTACCATAAGAGAGAAAAGAAGAACTGGCATCTGTCATCAAAGTTAAAGACAGTCCTTGTTCTTGTGATCAAGAGATCAGCAAAATGCCTTCGTGTATCTGACATGTAGGTCCGGACTCATAGCGTGTACCACTTCCGCCTTTGGAAAGGGCGATATAAAGTAGCCACACACTCGTGACTCTTGCGCCCTTTGGCTTACTATCCAGGGCGAGTAGCGCAACTAGTAAGCTCGCACAAGAGGCGACAAGCTGAAATACTCTGCGACAAGCACACCAAATCGCCCTACAACGCTGCATTCAACAAAATGCGTGCACGCACCGTGTAAGCCGTTGTCCTGCAGACTGAAAAGAACAAAGTGTGCAAGACAACAAAGTTAGTACGCTTCTGTGGCCGCTTTAGTCGCTTTCAACATTCGAAGTGGATACGCTATGCAAGTGCGGACATAGATGTTAAATGCACGTAAGCAATTTGCTGATCACTTGGCTGTGCGAACCAGGGCATGCCATCGTTGTGATCATCACAAGGGGGGGGGTCGTATTTGACCTCGAGGGAGGGGGGGGGGTCGTAAGCGCGGGGACCTTTCTGAAGTGAGGGTGCAGCGATACCCAGATGTCGTTCAGCTTCAACGATGAAAGACTGTGAAAAACCCCTGTAAGAGACCACACAAGACAGAAGCAACCTGCCAGCGCAGAAGTGGGGAACGGGCGATGACAGGAAATACGATGGCCTCCCACAACGACGTCATGAATTAATAAAAAAGATAAAGGATAAAGTCTCCGCCGTTGATCAACCCCTTTGTGGGATGCGGCACGCATTCTACTTCCATTCAGAATCGTAGTGGCTTATTGAATGCGATGTGGCCTATACAATGACTTGCGGTGGCCAGCCGATGTACAAGTCAGTGTTTTATCCTCCCAGACGAATCTGGTACCAATTTACCGTCCCCGGAGGGTAGAAGGCTTGGTTGGCCTGGGCGGAGTCGACCCGGGATTTGAACCCGGCATCGCGCGAGTGGTAAGCGCGCCACTTGTCACTACACCACCTCCGCGCCAATGAATATCCGCCATGAATTAATAAACAGATGAAAATACACTTCCCGAACCCCTCCATCGCAGAAGTACATCTACCTAACAGAACCCTTTCTAGAAGTTGCACCTTCCCAATAGCTCTGCGTGAAAGCGCTATGCATGGCGCATTGCAGAGGTGATGCCAATTGGCGCCCAATGAACTATTTCCTGATATCCTTGGCAAAAACATGCGTTTTAGAAGCATACCAAAGTCTTTAAGCCAACTGGAGGTTTTATGGCGTCGGAGGGGTTGATTTTTCGTGTCGTGGGGCAGTGATCACGCTGTGATCACAACGGGGGATTTTTTCGAATAGCAGGTCCAGGGTAAAATGAAAGTTTTGCTTAAATTTTTTTACGGAAGGATCCCTATGAAGCTTGCCATGGATGTTCAAAGCGTAGCCACTTGGTGGTTTACCCCCTCCCCCCCCCATGATCACAAGAGGATCACAACGGGGAAAATTTCTGAAAGGATATTTTTTGAAATCGCTCAAAATCAGGTAACAAGTGCCAACCTGGTTCCCCTCATTCCTGCTTCCCACTCTCCGAAAGCTTTACTCTCGAATAAGTCGAATAAGTTAGGATGTTCACGTGAGGCTACTTTTCGAGTGTTTGAAACTGACACCGGGTCGTAAAATAGCTTGCACCAATACTTTCGTATTAGTGCACTCACCTTCTGAATGACCGCGAACAACTAATATTCAAAAGCTAATCCATAGTTCTGGCTTCTAGTATTTCTGGTGAGTTTTTTTTCTCGTCGTTTGTTTGGTAGAGCATAGAGCATCAAGGGATAGCGAATCTCCGAGCTTTCACGAGTAGGGCAAAATTATACCACTAGGACATTTTCCTTTTTTTTTTGGAACTGAATCTTCTCCTTCCCCGTTCCAGATGACCGAACGTGAAGCGAATACAAGAAGTTTATCGAAGTTGACTTTCATTACTGAAGCAAAAAGTATACAGCCCTCAACCGCTTCAATAATGCGCAATCTACCTTTGGTTCTGAAACAGCCGCATCCCGGCTTGTAACCAGTCGCGTTCTATGTTGCTTTTTGCGCAGTTGTATGGTTTCAACCCGTCTTCGTTTCAAGCCGTCTCCGTTTTCTGCTATATGAATCATGAAAATTGGTCGGAACCAAACTCTGATATTCCTTTGTCATCGATACCACCGCTCCTTCATTTTCATATCCGATAACGCGGCTTTATCTACATCTTAATCAACAACAAGCAGAATTGTCAATACGAACAATTCAGTCCCCGAGTAGCCTGTATCGGTTGTGAATCCGCCAGAGCAGTTGTGCACTTTCGTGTTGAAGGAGATCTACAGTGGATAAAATATACTATAAGTATTTTGGAACATGAAAAGAGTTCACACGATCACCACCGAGAGCGATTCGAGTTCCAGTTTTAGCTTTTTCCCCATGAAAAGGCAAGCAGCATAAAATGTGATAGCACGACTTTGGATAAACTTGTGCATCTCTCCCTATCAGGGCCACTCCTTATATTCACTTATTTATTTATTTACTATGCACGCGAGGGTGCGCTACAAAGTGCTCGAAACTGGTTGGACAACGAAAACATCCAAGCGAATAAAAATAAAGACAACGACAAATTTAGGCAAATACACATTAGCAGGAAACTCTTCACACCTCAGTATTTCAGAAATCCTCAATTCCTAGTAAAGCGAGTAGGTCAACTTCCTTCAATTTCACACGTTGATATTTGGCGCCTTTTGTAGGACTGGTGGCAGTGACTGCAGCCATCTGGCTCCACGGAAAAATAGTGAGTTAAATATTTTAGATCGATGGCTATTGCTCAGTTTCGGGCATTGTAGGGATAGCGAAGGAGGAACGGCCCCTACTTGGCCGGAATACCCAGTACTTACTAGGCTTCAATCTTAACTCTCCTTTGAGTAACTTGAAGCAGAACAAAATGTCATTAAACACCCTTCTATATAGTAATGACTTCAGGTTGAAAAGCCGTAAACGTTCTCTATAGCTAGGTAAACCACGTGGATATAACGGGCTGGGATAACATCGGTACATTAGAATTCTGGTGAACGTTTGTTGAACTTTTTCAACTTTTGCCTGAAGTTTTTTGGTGTAAGGATTCCAAATCTGAGAGCCGTATTCAAGTATGGGTATGACATATGCTTTATAGAGCTTCAGCAAAGTTAGAGAATCATTTGTTCGAACATTTCTGAGTATTGCGAAAAGAGTAGTGAAGGCCTTACGAACAACAGCATTAATATGATGTGTGAAATCCAAATCAGAATTAACAAGAAAGCCGAGGTCACGAACTTCTCTTGAAGTACCAAGGGGAATACCATCGATTATGTACGGTACAATTCTAGCTGCTCCTATATGAAGTACAGATGTCTTCGTGAAATTTATAGGTATTCCCCAAGCAGTAGCCCACTCCATCATGTTGCATACGGATTGGGTTAATGCTTGTTGCACGCAGTCATAATTATCATTATTATAAACACCATACACCTTAATGTCGTCAGCATATATTTTGGTTCTCACTAATGGATGAGTATTGAGGTAAGCGGGCAGATCAAAGGTGTACGCCAGAAACAGTAGAGGTGACAACACACCACCTTGTGGAACTCCGCTACAGCAAAGGATACTTCGCGAGAAACTATTACCCACTTTGACACACATGTGCCTATCTTTCAGGTAGGAAAGATCCATCCAAGGATGGGATCTTCGATTCCTAACAACCACAACTTATGGAGGAGTTTTTCATGATTCACTTTATCAAAGGCTTTGGACAAGTCGAAATAGATTATGTCCACGCCTTTTCCTTCGTTAATAGCGAGATTCCAGTCAAATATACAGTCGGCTATAAGAGTAGTTGTAGGAGCACTGCTCTGTGGGAATAAGGTTCTCTTCGTTAAATGATATACAGTTTGTTGAGAATTAGAATGATTTTGTGAGTGACTTCCGCGGGACGGCGGGTCCTAGAAAGATATCAATGTTTGTCAGAAACGAAAGTATTTCGGGAAAAAATATGTTCGTGGTTCTTCCAATGGGAAAACTCTAGACAACAAACATTTTCTCAAAAGCTACAGCACGTCTGAACCAGCAACAGTGTGTGGTGTCCCTATAGACTCGAAATCCCTGAGATCGGTAGGCGTGGCCGCATGTTTCAACTTGAAGACAGCTCCCGCGATAAAAGTGTCAAGGATAATTGCTGATCAATTATGAAACAGTAGCTGATAAGTAATTCCTCAATGAAGGAAAAAAGCAACAAGAGCCCTCAAGAACACCACAAACAAAATTGCTCCCTTACAGTTACACCGCCCTGCGGTCCGTGGGCAACCCCTGGCTCACAAATCGCTTTATGGCATTTCCCAGTAGTGGACAACATCCATTCAAAGAAAACAATATGAAAAACAACAAAGACACGAACGAAAAACACTTGAAAAAAGGAAAAATTCAAAAACCTGGCGTCCGAATTTGGGGTTACGTGCAGTGTGCAGCTTTTGGTGCATGTCGAGCTTTTGCACCACAGAAATTGCATCATTCGTGATTTTTACGCGTTTTACCTTACGAGATGGGTTGCAGTTGACTGTATGTGCTCCCAATGAATAAAATGTGATGAAGGAGAGCAGAATTATTTATGGGCACGAGCGCGGTCAGCAAAAAGTACATGCAGTTCCGATTAATGCCCGCCGTCCCAACAAAGAACAACTGAGCGGCTCTCCGTCAGAGGGCAGCTAGCAAGTGGGGCGGTCCAACTGAGCGGGCGTTAGAACTAGAACTTTGAGCGGTTGTAGCTCGCTCCTCGCTCGCTGAGGAGTCGCGAGAGTGGGACAGTATCTATTAGGTTGTCCGGAAAGTTCTCAGCGTTTTGTGTTACTATTTTTTGTACATTCATTGCTGATTAAAAACTCATTCTCCCTTGCGTCTCAGTAGTACATAAAGAGAATTTTTGCGCTATCTGATGGTATAATTGCCGTTTCACCATTGCTTGATAAACCCTTTTTCCCAAGACTTTTTGAAGCATGTCAAAAGAGCAACTTCGGACGATATTTTTCTTCAACTACAAATTGGGTCAATCCGCAGTCGAGACAGCTCGACAAATTAACCAGGTGTGGGGGCCCAATAGTGTTGGAGAAAGCACCGTGCGACAATGGTTCGACAAATTTCGTTCTGGAGATTTCAGCCTTGAAGATGAACCTCGTAGCGGTCGACCTAAAGCAATACCTGACGAGGATTTGAAGGCGTTTGTGGAGGCTGACCCATCCCAAACAGTTCGAGAGATTGCAGAAAAGCTAGGCGTTGGCAAATCCAGTGTTGCAGATGGTCTGAAACGCATTGGGAAGGTGAAAAAACTCGATAAGTGGGTGCCCCACAATTTGAGTGACCGGCAGAAATTGGCACGTCTCGAGGTTTCCTCTTCACTGCTTTTGCGCAACAGAAACGACCCGTTTTTGGACCGAATTGTCACCTGTGATGAAAAGTGGATCATGTATGATAACAGGAGACGTTCCGGACAGTGGTTGGATGCCGACGAACCACCGAGGCAATTTCCAAAGCCGAATCCTCACGAAAAAAGATTCTGGTCACAGTTTGGTGGTCATCGGCTGGTGTGATCCACTATAACTTTTTATCACCACACAGCAGAACCCTACTGTGAAGAAATCGACGAAATGTACCGAAAATTGCGTCAGCTGCAGCCAGCACTTGTCAACAGAAAGGGTCCGATTCTTTTGCATGACAACGCCCGCCCACACGTTTCACAAATCACTATCCATAAATTGAACGAATTGGGAGTTGAAGTTCTACCTCACCCACCATATTCTCCAGACCTTTCACCAACCGACTATCACCTTTTCAAACATTTTCAGAACTCCTTGCTGGAAAATACTTCATCAATCAGGACCAGGCAAAAAACCTTCGTGGATTTCGTGAATTCTCGACCACCCAGTTTTTCTTTAATGGGATTTCTCGACTGCTGTCACATTGGCAAAAGTGTGCTGATTCGAATGGTGCTTATTTGGATTAAATCCGATGAGTGTTAAGAAAGTTATGATCGTTTAAAGTGAAACACCCAAAACGCTGAGAACTTTCCGGACAACCTAATAGCTTGGGAGCTGTACCACTTGCACAAGGAAAGGCCACCATGCACTACTGGAGCGCGGGAGCTGTCTGTAACCCAAGGTGTCTACGCTTCTGATGAGATATTTTCATCTTGACACAATTGTTGTCGTGTCTCTGTCCAACAGAACAAGATGACAGTTGTCCCAGACTGGAATATTCCACGAGTAACCAGTTCCGTGCCATGTTCAAATGCCACGCCTACTCTGGCTCAGGGATAAGGAGTGTAATTATGACACTAGCATGAAAAATGACTTTCTATATAACACACACCCGGTTATATCAATTTGGGGGCACATAGAAATGCAACAACATGGAAATCCAAAATCAGAGCGATGCGAAACTTTGTTGAAAAAGTTCTGTAATTACCCCTCTCCTCCCCTACCCAATTACCGAATGAGAGCGCATTGCGTTATATTTCGCTTGCACTACAAACGAGGTGTGGAACTCTCTGAGGAAAGCCATGCCATTTTCAGGGCAAACTTGGAAATAGCATGAGTTCCGGCGCTGAAAAGACTTTAGTTGTGCCACTATTTAGCACGTTTTCAATGCTCTCTCAACGAGAAATTAAAATACTGTACGTAGATGTGGTGTTGCCTGCACCTGTGTGGTCTGCGCATGTCCACACATGTTCGCTAACATGTAACGGACCGTTCCGGGAGAGCGTTTCCGGTCCTGAATGATGTCTCTGCGAGTGAGACCTCCAGCTGGTGGGCGTGCTAGATGACCTCAGCCCTCATCGGTCAGCTTTTGAGCCACGGAATGGTGAATTCCCTGGTATCGCTAGCCACACCGTCTTGTACTAGGAATCAGATAATCTTCCTACTTTATTATAATCGGCTATGTCCGTGTGTGTGCGTGTGTTTGTGTCCGCGCGCGTCTGTCTGTCTGTCACGAAATTCACAACACCTGTCCCGGTAGCTGTAGGAAGTTGATTCCAAGCAGTGATATAGAGGCTGTGACGGGAACATTATTGGTGGGTGACAGGGAGTGATATCAGCTGATAAGATCCGATAAGAGGCGTCAGAAGGGGAGGGCCACCGAGTCCATAGTGCGGGACACAGCAACAGTGGGAAATTGGTTCTAAGGTACCAGTCGGCTCGCCGGCGTTCTTTCACATATTTCTAGACTCAACTGATATCCGCCTTTTGTTCTGTACTCCACTTTTTTCCGGTGTCTGAAGTACTCTTGAGCTATTTTACAGATTCTTCGTCTGACTCCGCCCACCTCGGAGCAGGCCCGCCCACAATGTTTGTGCCCCACAATCTTCACCGGCGACCCTCTGCTGACCTTAATCCACTTTTTTCCGGTGTCTGGAGTGTTCTGGAACCGTTCTACAGAATTTTTGTCTGGCTCCGCCCACCTCGAAGCAGGCTCCGCCCCCAATTTTTGTGCCCCACAATCCTCCTGGCGACCCTCTGCTGACCTTAATCCACTTTTCCGGTGTCTGGAGTGTTCTGGAACCGTTCTACAGAATTTTGTCTGGCTCCGCCCACCTCGGAAGCAGGCTCCGCCCACAATGTTTTTGCCCCACAATCCTCACCGGCGACCCTCTGCTGACCTTAGTCCACTTTTTTCCGGTGTCTGGAGTGTTCTGGAACCGAGCTACAAACTTTTAAAATGAATACCCTGCGATTTAGGGCAAGCTCCGCCCACTGTGGGCGGGTCTCAACACACTTTGAGCGTGCCCTATATTCGCCAGATATTTACATTCTACACTGAGTTTTTTGCGACTTCCAAACACTCTCGCGAACCGGGTTACTGAATTTTGCGAGAAGCACCGCCCACCTTGAGTATGTCTGCCACAGTTAGTCTGGCGACTCCTTACTAACCTTATTCCCTTTTTCCCCATCTTTAAGCTGCTCCGGAAGCGAATTATGAACATTTTTCTGCGGAACCCCAAACTTTCGGCGAGTGCCCCGCCCACTGTGGGCGGGGCTTCCCATAGGTCAAGTGTGCTTTTTATTTCTTGTCCCATGCTCTACCCATCCCCACCTTGACCCAACCTCTCCATGTCGTTCTTCAGGTCGAACCGAATTACCGGACAGACAAAGTTACAAACAAATAAACTTACAAACAAACAAAC